>CAHIKZ030004736.1:1412500-1675000 GCA_903632075.3 Acanthosepion pharaonis | reverse complement strand
GAATTAGGAAATATAATTATAAAAACCAAAAAAAATTGATTGCAAAGAGTGGGGTGCGGAGAACTGCAATCTGGGACATTATAATCGTGAGATTGCATTCATTAATATTCATTAAAGTTTTGTGGTGTGATTCAGTGACACAGGTGGTCAAATGAGGTTAATGCATATGACACTTGAAGGCAAATGTAGCTTTGGTTATAGGGTAAATGGTATCTTGAAACATTCATGCTTGCAAGGCATTCAATTGTGCTTGAATTTTGAGTGCCCAGAGTCTTACAGGGCATAGGATGGGGTCAGAAGATTTGAAAAAAGAAAGAAAAAAAAAATCAACTTTTATTAAACCCAAACAACTTGATAGAAGTGTGTGTGTGTGTGTGTGAGGGGGAATGAATCACTTGTCCAACATTTCATTTTCTCTCCATTTTTTACAAATAGTGTGACAATTCTCAACCACAACCACTGAAGTGCCTGTGTTGCAAACTGTCTACACATTACTGTCAAGAAAAGAAAGATCCTAGACCGTTACCAAAAAGATGTTACTACATTAATGTATTATTTTTACTTTGTTTTTATCATTTAACCCCCAAGCAATAAAAGCTATGAGAATGCAAGGGGTTACAAAGAATGAAATAAATAGAGGGTACAATGAAAGAAGAAGATTCAAGGAGACAGAAGATGACAATTGACATTGCATTTAAATTTTTGAAGATTGTAGTTGACAGAAAAGCAGGAAGCTAGAAGGGAGTTCTACAAATAAGAAGTGTGGGATTAGAATAGAACTTATGGTTACAACTAGCAATTTCAACAGTGAAATTACATTGGCATTTTGTCTAGCTGAAATATTGCAAAAAGTTGTGTATATATAAAAAAAAAATAGCAAACTTGGACCTTTCTCCTCACCAAAAAATGAAATGCCAAAAGGATGTTTTTTTTTTTTTCTTTTTTTCTTTTTTTCCCTTGACACTCTTTTTTTGAATTACTGTCACTCATCAGCAAGGTTTGTTTTTAAAAAAAAGATGAGAATTTTAATAAAACCTAAACATCTGATGAAAGTGAATTTATACATTTTCTTCATTCTTGAGAATTGACAACAAAAATAATAAGTTATTTATTTATAAGATTGTTTATTTGAATGGTTGGCAAAAAACCATTTAATTACCAATTGATTGAAACTTTATAAAATGGTAAATAATTAAGGATTTCATTTTATAGTTGGTTCACATATTTTAATAATTTAGTAAATGTTTATAAATTTATGAATAAAAATTGTTTTCATATTTATTTCTTTACAAAATAATAAATAATAAATATTGATTGCCTTGGTTTTAATAAATTCTATTAGTTTTTAGAATTTTTTAAATATAAAATTATTCTTGTAAATAAACAATCTAATAAATAAATGGTGTTTAATATTTTTGTTCTAAATTTTCAAGAACAAAAAAAAATGTAGAAATTCACTTTCATCATCTGTTTAGGTTTTATTCTAATCATTGCTGTTTTTCTTTCTTTTTTTTTTTTAAAAAAAAAAAAAGAAGAAATCTATAAACATTGCCAAAGAGTGAAAGGAATTAAAATAATAGTGGTGTCAAGGGAAAAAAATGTCCTTTGACACTTTTTTTGTGTGTGTGTGTTGCAGATCCAAGTTTGCCTAGTAGTTAATGACTCATTTTAGTGTCCTTTCATGTAATGAGCATTGAAAATGTATAATTGTTGGGGTAAATATGGCTATTCGTGCATTGGCTTTTATTTTCTTTCTGGATTAGTCATTTTATCCAAAAGACAGTTTTTATCTTTAAGCTGCTACTGAAATCTCAAGTGTTCTGGTTCCTGCATTCTTTGACTGGTTACATTTCCCTTCATGTACTTGTCACATAGTAAATATAAATCTGTGGGACAAAAGAAAAAAATGATTATTTGCCTAAATTATCTTTCATTTCGGTTTCAACAGATTAATGCTCGCAAGAACTGGCCGAGATGTTCGCTATGTGACCAAATATTCAAGTCCCCTCGGAAATATGTCCACCATTTGAGCTCTGCTCAACATAAAGAGGTGGGTTGACTGGAAAGATGCATGGGACTGTTGCTCTTTCAAATTACAATAGCTCTCCTGTAATTAAAAACTGGGAAATATGAAATTTTCATAATTACCAAATTAACTTGGCTAATTTAAAAGTACAACAATATAAATGATCTCTCCTAAGGCAAGAAGTTAGCATTCAAACTATGAATTACTTTTATATAAAAGTCAGAATGGATTATTAACTTTAGTAAATGCAGCTAATATCTTGGAAATTATTTTTTTTATCTTTTTAGTTAGCACCATGTGATCCAGTTGTGTATATGAATTTCATTTTTCTTCATCTTGATCTCAACTGACACAATTTCAATGAGATTGGTTTTCACAGATAAACATTTTCCTTGTCAAATTCCTGATTTGACTTTGATATATTAGCTAAAGAAAATTAAACTTGACACAAAATTTTAATTGGACAAAACCATTTAAATGTCAGGTTATCTTCTCTGCCGTCCATCTTGATACCATTCACCGTTTAATTACTTAAGTTCATATATGCAATGGTATTGTAATCTATTTATTTCATGATATTCAAACAAAAATTATCACTGTCTTTTTAAAGAGATCAAAAGGTGAAGATGTTCTTAAATTCACATTATCTAGAAACTAAATAAGTCACTTGTATATTGAGATTTTTTGTGGACAAATAAAATTTCTGTTGGTTTATTGAACATGATGGAAACTAATCTTGTCATTTATAATGAAGTTAATGTGAATTAAAGTCTGAAGTATTTTTCTTTTTTTTCCCTTTTTTTTTTTTTTTTCCCCCCCTTTTTTTTTTTTTTTTTTTTCCTCCAATATTTCAGCTTTGGTGGTCATAATTAAGTTAAAAACTGGTTCTAAGCAGAGTTGACAGCAAAAAGGCTACGGCATTGGGCAACTGAAAGTTGGCAAATATGCCAAAACAAAATAACAAAGATGAGGATAGTAAAAACAAAATAAGACCCATATACATTGGTAAACTGTTGCAGGTTTTTTTTTTTTAATTTATTTATATCTTCCTTTTTCAGAGAAAAGGGCAGAAAATTGAAGAATATACTGAAGTTCCTGAATACGAAGAGAACAAAGCATATGGTAAACTTTCATAACAATTAATTTGAGATTATTTTTTATAAAATTTTGCATTTAGTCTTAAAATTATTTATCCTTGATCTTAAATAGATTTACTTATGTTCATGTCAGACTTGTTAATATATAAACAATTCCAATTTGCAAATTTCATCTTTTCACTCGCAAATTATTTATGTTGGATAATTGGGTTAAATGGTTACTCTTAATTCTATCGTGTTGACTATCATTTGTTAATTAAATGGATGGAGATGATTTCTAAAACTTTTTGTTTTGAATAAAAATTTCTATGGGTTGTGTCCCTTCAAGATGTGGTCAATCATGGTTCTCCATAACTTCCTATCATTAGCAATGACATTCCCTGTTTTGCCATCCATTTAAACAAACTTGTGATATAGGTTACACACTTTTCCCTCTGTCCCTCAATATGTCCTGTAAGTGTCAACCTTTTTTTTTTTGCTTTCGTTTTCTTTTTGGATTTGTAGTAGGGACATAATTAATGGCTATATGTATCACTTGGGAAGCAATCAAAGACTTCCACTCAAATTGTTGTTTTTCCACTTTGAAATTTTCTTTGTTCTTAGAAAGTGGTTTTAACTTTACTTTGAAACTATACTTTTTATTCTTTTAGCACCTTTGCCAAAAGATTGTATTTTATGCAAATCTTTTAAAATATTGAAGGTGACTTGTGCAGCATCACCTACATATTACTTCTCTCACATTTTGCTATCATTATAGTACATCAATGACGAGCGATGTGAAGATTTCTATTAATAATGAAGGAATAAGATAGAGGGTGGGTTGGGTTAATGTATAAATGGTAATATGCAGACATGAAGTCTGTTCACTGAATTGGCTGTGACCAGGTCAATTCCGGCCACTGATTCGAATGTAAACAGACGCTGACTAAACACTCTCTTGGATACATGTAGGTCTGGTTGGTCTCACTCTCTCAAGAGTTCATTTTTCGACAACGATCACCTCATTTTGTTGTGTCCACCACGGAAGGAGTTATTAACTCCCTCCGAGGAATGTGGTAAGTTGTCTCTCGTGTCATCCTCAAGGCCGGCCCTTGAATGTCGAAGCTAGGCAGAAAATCTCTTCAATGATGAACAACCACATAAGAAAATCTAACAATTTATTGGTGGTGAATATTACATAAACTTGTTTCGGCTACACATCTGAGTAGCAAAATGGGGAATTGAGTATTTCCGAGGTGTTTGGTTTTCAAATGTTTCAATTAACCCTGTTCTGGCTGCTATTGATAATGTAGTAGTCGTCATTCCAGCCTTACAGCAAGTCTGCAACAGTAGCATTCCTTTGTGTCTGTGTGTCTGTTCCATCTGCTGGATGCATGTCTTCAAGCAGCAGCAGATTTTCTTAGCACGTCATTCTGCACTCTTCTTAGCACGTCATTCTGCACTCTTCTTAGCACGTCATTCTGCACTCTTCTTAGCACGTCATTCTGCACTCTTCTTAGCACGTCATTCTGCACTCTTCTTAGCACGTCATTCTGCACTCTTCTTAGCACGTCATTCTGCACTCTTCTTAGCACGTCATTCTGCACTCTTCTTAGCACGTCATTCTGCACTCTTCTTAGCACGTCATTCTGCACTCTTCTTGGTGACCCTCAAAGCCAAATGCTTCACCAGTTTATATAAGTGATTTCCCTAGACACTCGTTTTTCCTTTAAATTCTTCGTGTTAATGCATGCAAAAATTTTCACCTTCATTTGGATTATCTGAATGTCTGTGTCTAGTTAAAACACGTGGTCTCAGCAAAACGACATTTCTCCAATTTTTAATGGGACCTTATAGCTTAGCATCGTAGTATTGAGAATTTGTCCCGCTTGGCACCGATTTCAGCTCAGAAACCGAAGCAAATATTTATCCTGATCAGACCACCTTTGAGAAATTCCAAAGTCAATTAGTTTTCACCAAATTCATTCGGGGTTCAGCTCTCTTGGATCTCCTCAGCTATTGCATTTTATATAATTGATGTAATTTTAATTTTCTGTTTCTTTTTCTTTTCCCATTTTCCTCCTAATTATTTAAGACATTCTTCCGTTAGTTTTCACAAATATTTTTCCAATTTCCAATCACACCTCAAATTATCCGTTTTGCATTCTTATGCAACTAAACATTGAACCAGGGCCAACACTCTGTTACAAATGCCTTCTCTCAGATCATTTTATGAGTGTCATGTTAATAGCTGTGCAGCTGCAATTTGTTGTTTTTGTTGATTCCATTTTTGCCAGTTTTCTTTTGTTCAATTTTGGAAACTGAGTTGATGATACAAATTTCAATTGACTTCACTTGCTCTTCCTCTATTTAAAATGGTTCCAACCAGCATGAAACCATTCTTTGTAGTGTATTAACATGAGTTTAAAAAAAAAACACAGAAAAGAAAAGCTTAAGAAATGGAATTATTCTTTTCTTTTATTTCTTTCAGGTCAGAATTATATAATTCCAGTGTCTGGCTATTTCTGTAAATTATGTCACAAATTTTATAATAATGAAAATGCTGCAAAGAATACCCATTGCCAATCAAAAGCCCATTTTGAAAAGTTTGAGGTAAGATATTGTCAGTTTTCAACTTGGATTTATAAACTGGGGTTGGTGCTTTTGTTTTTCTCTAATTAAAAAAAAAAAACTGCAATATTATAACTTCTTAAAAGGGGATTTCATAGTTAATTGAAAATTTGTCTTTTTTTTTTTCTTTTTTTTTTCTTTTTTTTTTTTTTTTAATACAAATTTCATTAAATTGTTTGTGTGTCTTACTTTCAATTAGTAATGTTCAAAGCATATCTGTGTTTCTCTATTGTTCATTAAATGTAACTGACACTTTATGGAGAAAACTTAAAAAAAAATTTTCCAATATACAATTAAAGTGGAATTAAAATAGGTTCTGTCACAGCTTTCATATTATTTACTTAATTTAGATACTTTTGTTATAGTATAATTTGTTTTTCTTTTTTTTAAGAAAATCATCCGAGAAAAAATTGAAGCGAAAAAGAAAGCTGAGGCTGCTGAATCTGAAGATATAAAAGAAGAAAACGAGCTACTTGAAGATGATGATGAAAGGGAAATGAATAAAGAGAGTCATTTAGACGAAAACTGTGAAGGAGATGATGATGATGATGATGAAGAGGAGGAAGAGGATGAAGATGCAGAGGATGCCGATGATGAAGAAGCAGCAGCAGCAATGAAAGATGAGGAAGTTGGCGATGATCAAACATATATGAAATCTGAAGATATGGAGCCTGATTTGGAAGATGAACTTGATAAAACCTTGGTACCTGATGATGATCAAAATGAGGGTGAAGATGAAGTCTCTGACCCTGGGAATGAGGAAAGCAAGGAGGAAGAGGATCAGCTGCTGGCTGATGAGAATAGTAGCCAGAACGTAATTGAAAAAGCTGTTGTTGATACAAGTGAGGCAGCCAAAGAAGACACTGAGGAAAAGGATGATGATCAGCAGCCACTAAAAAAGAAGCAGCAAATTGTTGAAGACCAACAAGAAAAGAAGAGTTCCGATTCTCCCAGTGAAGAAGAGGAGAAAGAGAAAGAGCAAACGACAAAAGGCCGAAACCATCGAAGCCGTGGCAGAGGTCGGGGGCGAGGCAGAGGTAAAAAATGAACATGAAGCTGCAGTTTGACTTTCTTCAATTTGTTAACATGTGGAGACATCAGTCATTCAGTATTTTTTTTTTTTTTTTTTTTTTTTCTCCTTTTCCTTTTCTTCTTTTCCTTGATAACTTTCACAAAAAAGGATCTTGTACCTCAGTTTTTATATAGTTTTTTTTTTTTTTTAAATCAACTTTATATTTTACTAAGGTTTTTGATAGTGTTTTAAAGACTTTTTCTCTTTTTTATTTTTTTTTTTTTACAAGATAACTTTTAAAAAGTGGATCTTGTACCTCAGTTTTTAAAAACTGTTTTTTGTTAAGTTAGGAGGTACCTTTTTATTTTTAATCAACTTTATATTTTATTAAGGTTTTTGATAGTCTTCTAAAGACTTTTTTCTTTTAAGAATTTAAGTTTTTATTTATATTTAATAATTTTTCATTTTTCCAGATGTGTATATTTATGTATTTTTTTTTTTTTTAACTTAGGAAATTTTTCAGATCAACTTGAATCATAACATATCAGTGTTTAATTCTGCTCTTTACTATCAAAGTGTCATTTAAAAAAAAAAAAAATAAATAAATAAAAATGGATGATCTTGCAGCACCCCCATCTTTATAATCACGGTAAGCAAAATTGGAAAGTCCTCTATTTGTGCATGCTTTGTTATCAGAACATTTGTGATAAATCTTAATCTGAACAAGGTGTGGGGCATATTGAATGCATAGAAGGGGGCAGAGGGAGTTGGGAGTCTGTTATTGATTCTTCTTTTTTCTTCCTCTCCTTCCTTTTTTTTTTTTTCTTTTTTTTTTTTAAACAATCCAAAGTTTAGTCATGTAAAATTTTTAAATGTTTACATTTTGTCTTATTTGTTTATTGCACATAATTGAAGCACAAAGATCCCACTTCACAGTACATATATAACTAGTCTAAGATAATGGAGACGTTACCTTTACCCACCCCCTCATGGTGTCAGCTGACATTTGAAGTGTGTGTGTATGCCTGCAGACATACTTGTGTGTATATGTGTACATGTGTGTTTGGGGTTTTGTTTTTGAGTGTTTTTATGATTTTTCTTTTTCTTAAATGGTTCAAATTTGATGTCTAAAACTCTATTTTTCCAATCTGTGATCTGATTGTATTTTGGCACTAGATAACATTTAGTATATTAGTTGTTTCTCTCTCCCCTTGCATTGTTGGATTAGTTTGTGTGTGTGTTGTGTTTTTTTTTTGTTGTTTTTGTTTTTGAGTGACATGGAAGATTTTTTCTTTTTTAAAATAAAGATATTTAGTATCTTTTCTCACCATTTATCTTGTGGTTTGGAATCTTGGGTGCATTCTGTTTCCATGTCAGTTTAGACAAAAGCATAGTTTTCTTTTTGTACATTGGAATATGAAACGCTAGTTTTTATAAACACTTTGCTTTCAATTCATTTTTTAAAAAAAATGTATGCATTGCAAGAAGAAAATATCAGCTATAAAAAGTTCACCTCAGTTCCAGCCCCCAATTGAGTTGAGTATAGATCTTGCATGAATTTATTTTACTAGCAATCCATCATTTTTACCTTTTCTTTTTATTTACACAAGTCTATAGTTTGTTTTTTTTGTTTTTCTTTTTTTTTTTTTAAGAATCCTGTCAATTATAATAATTCCTTGCCCGTCTCTTTTGGACAGGGAAAGCATTTTATTCTGTAATTTTTTATCTTCTTCATACACTGAAATACTGTTAGCCTCAAATAATTTGAAAACGTAGTCTTTATTCTTTCTTTCAATTTAATTTCAAGTTGATATGGTGCTCTGCTCAGAAGCCTTCTTAATTTGAATTTGGCATTTTTATTGTACTTGATTAGAAAAAGCTTTTAAACCTGCGCTTTGTATGTTTTTTTTTTAATACTTATTTAACTTATTCAAAATAATCATCATGGTGATGTATTTCTTTATAGTTAATATTAATCTCTTAGATTTAAAAAAAAAAAATGGTATCTTTATGTAAAAAAACCTTTTGTTGTATCTTGAATATAAACTGCTAAATTGCCACTTCACTTCATGTGTGCCATGCTAGGCATTTCCACAGCTGCCTAATGTTTGGTGTGGCCACCTGGACCTCTGACCGCACACACATCTTCAGTGACCCAAATCAACATCAAGGAATAAGAGAGAGAGGAGAGAGGACAGCTTTTACATAAAAGGAAAAAAAAGCTGCATGATTATTATTTACTGTCCAGGTAAATTTTCATGGACAATAAAATGAAGAAAAAAAAAATATATATATATATATATACAAACAATAATTTTGCATTTTATTTTTTTAAAGCACTGAAAAAAATGTATTTTTTCCTTACCTAATTTTAATTTTTTTTTCTTTTTCTCTCCTCCTCTTTAAATTTTTTTTTTTTTTTTTTTTGTTTTCTTCTAAATCCCGGTGCTCTGTCAGAGTTTTGTTGATGTTCCAGTCGTCTTGGGTAATTGTGTCTTTCTGGTTATCAACATCTGTTTGTAAGGCTTTTTATTTTCTAGCAGCTAATAATAATTGTTTCTCTAACTGTTATTGGTTTACTTTGTTGGCTGGAAGTCTCTCTGAACAGCTCTTTTCTCTACTCAAACTTGCTTCTTCTCTCATCTCCTTGGCCCTTCTGTATTGCCTTGGCAATTGACTTTCTATTAAATACAAACTGTTTCACTTGGATACAAAATGAAAAAGCTTAGTCTTCTCTTAAAATCAATTCCTTTTTCTTTTAAGCTTTTCTTTAACTCGATATTTAATACTCTTTTAACATGATGATAGTGTGTGTGTTCTTTTCAAACAATTGGAAGAGTGATGAATGTTACCAAAATGGGAATCGATTATTAACCTTCTTTCCAACACTTCTTAATTTGTGGTTGTTTTCATGTTAATTTCAGTGTTTCTAATTATTACCCATTTTTTTTTTTTTGTTTTGTTTTTGTTTCTTTTTCAACATTTTGCATTGTTTTGTTTGTGACTTAAGATGTATCATTCACTTGTATGTTGCACAAAAGGTCTCTTAAAGGCATGAACTTAACATCTTGCCACATTTTCAATTTACTCTCAACAAGCACTTAGGTGTCAATTAACATATTGTTCCATCTTTAGATTAAATTGGCTGATTTGGGTAGGGGTGGGGAAAGCAGCAAATATTTATGACATTTTTTTTTGTTTGTTTTTAATTCAACATGATTTGTTGTAGCTAAGCACACAGTGGTGGCTGCTTTCTCTTAAATAAAACCTGTACATTACTTTCTGTCTGCTCTCGGGGCTGTGGGAAGTAGTTCTCATTTAGTGGGGGTGCCAAATGTTAATGGGCTTTTGAAAAGGTGATTGTCTCTGCTCTGGGAACAGTCACGCTCTTTATCATTAATGAGAAGTTAACATAAAAATAATGGTGAGGTTTGGGGAAAGTTGAAAAGAGTTCACTACAAGATAATGTTTCTTTATCTCTACTCATGCTGATTCCCCATTGCATGCATCATATGAGGCTGGTTGTGATTGGGAGAGCTGCTCCCACATGCTTTAACACACGCACACACATTTGCATCCATGTACATAAATAGATCATGTTATATGTAAACAGTCATTTATTTTGAACAACATTGTCTCCTTTAAAGCATACTGTGTATGGTTTGATTCTGCTATGTTTATTTGCGGTTGACATTCTAAAAAGAAACCACTTTTAAAATACTTTATTTAATTTCAAAACATTTCTATACTTTCTCTTTGCTTTTATGTGAGGCAACAAAAATGTATCCTGGCTCTTGCATGTCTGCTATCCAATTCCACATTTATTTTTCCCTTGACAAAGACAATCAGTTGCTGTTAGAAGTTAAATCGTATCATGTTTAGCAGCAACATCCCTATCTAAAAGAAAAAAAAAAAACAAAAAAAAACGGGTGGGGGGCATTGATCAGCAGTGCACAAGGGCCAGATGACTTTTTGGCATCAATGAAATGTCTTCCCAGTCATGGAGACAAACACACTTATTTGTTATTTCTCTTCATTTATTTTTTATCCCCATGTTTTCCATTCTGTGAGAATGTTAAATGCATTGGCAAACAGGGTTAATACTGGCCAGTTAGCCGGTTATTCTTTGACAATTGTAGATTTATATTCCGCATTCAACTGTTGTAGTTAGATGAAACTCGCCCTTCATTATGTGTAGTTATTTTCTCTCTGACTGGATTAGCTTTTGAAAAAAATTAAAAAAAAAAAAAAAAGAAAAGAAAAGGAAATTCTTGTTCTCTAACAGTATTGTTTTAATTCACCTTCTTGCTTTGTTTCCCCCAACCCTTCTTCTCACTAGTGTGCCTATTGATCCAACTGGCTCCTTTCTTTGTGATCTCTAATGGATAATGAAACAACTAGAATGCGATTGCCTTGGATTCTAGCTCTATATTAGGCAGTATAGAACTACATTTGTTCACTGTTTATCATTGCAAATAAAAAAAAAAAACAAAAAAAAAAAAACATCAAATCAATCAGAAACTCCAAGTGATTTTTTTTTTTTATTTATTTATTAATTAATGAACTGACCACATTTTTCTCTTAAATTAATTTTTACAATCTCTTTTATTTTTTCCCAGTATAAATTGAGCTTGTATGACTTGTTGCATCCTGCAGTATCATATTAATCTTGTCTAAATGCTTTGGTCAGTCTTCTTTCATTGTCCATAGTGATCACCCATCATCACATTGCTGGCTTTTCCTACTCTTCATGTTTTCAGCAGATTTGTCAAAACTGAGTATTTTAAGTAACTTTGTATTTTACTTGCAATTTTGTTGGTACATTCCAACATTGTAGTCATCTAGTTGTCACAATAAACATTGCCTTACTGGGAATTAGTGCTGCTTCTTTTTCTTTCCATTTTTTTATATATATATATATCTTATAAAAAAGAAGAGAGGTACCACAAATGTTTTTGGTTGTAATGTGGATTTTAAAAAAAAAAAATATTATGCTTTATTTTCCATAATTTTACTACATGGGTTTCTGGTCTCGCAACCGTCTTTAGGTAAAAGGTGGAGATTTCCACATATTATTAAAGATAATTAATTTTTTTTCCTTTATATTTTTTGATGTTAAATATTCTCGATATGAGATGTTCTCTGTTTTTGTGTTAGTAATCCAAATGTTCGTGAATTGGCAGTGATGAGTTCTGCACAAAGGGTCATAAAACAATTAAGATTGGTCCGAGAGAAATGATGAATTAGTTATCAGTATTTTATCTTTTAATGTTTTAATGACCCCTGTGTGTTCTTAGATCTATTTCCATTTTCATGTGTTTCTGTCAGCATGCGTGTATATATGCGTGTGTATATTTCCCCATCCATACATACACTGTCTCACTATGAGGAATTACTAAACACATTTATGCACACACACACACACATATATATATATATATATATATATATATATATATATATATATATATATATATATATATATACATATATACACACACGTGCACTTCCTAAGTTGTGTGGGGTTTGTGTAATGTGCGTTTGTGAGTAGTTTCCTGCTTTTGTCAAAGGTGTGTGTGTGTGTGTGTGTGTATATATATATATACACACACACATACAGAATCTAAAAAAGAATACCCGCTGGCCCAGTGGCTAGGATCAAAGTGTAGTATCTGCGCTTTGAGCTGTCGGTGTCTGTCTAACTCTCTGCTTGCAGAGAGGGGACCCGGACGAAGTCTCAGAAGGGTAGGGTTTCGCTCGGGAGGTTGATTTGAACTAGCCCGCTTGGACGGGTTTAGATGGGTTTTATTTTTGGCTGGGCCTACGGGCTCGGACATACCCACATTAAAAAGGCCTTTGTGCCACATTCAATTCCTGTGGGTGAATTGATAAATATATATATATATATATATATATATATATATATATATAATGCTTTTAATTGCAAAATTAGATTCGGGTTTTTAGCTTCTATTTTTGAAAACATGGTTGGAACTGTAGCGAAAAAAAAAACATTTTAAATCAATTAATTTATGATATATATATTATATATAAATATATATATATATATATATGCATGCATGTGAGTGATTTGGTCACTGCATGTTGTGGGGTTATGATCTATTTAGTTCAGGTTTAAATTTGTTTATGAAGTTTTTTTTCTTATCGAGAATATTTAACATCGAAAAAGAAAAAAGAAAAAAATTAATTTTAATAATATGTGGAAATCTCCACCCTTTACCTGAAGACAATCACAAGACTAGAAACACATGTGGTAAAATTATGAAAAATAAAGCATAATATTTAAAAAAAAAAAAAAAATCCACATTTCATCCAAAACCATTTGCGGTTCCTCTCTTCTTTTTAATATACACACTTTTCTCTCATTGGAATTTATACCTCTTTCTTTTTTATTTATTTATATATATATATATATATATGCCTTTTGTCAGGGATACCTACATTGTCTGGGTAGAAAAATAACTTCAAATATAACGACAAAAAAATGTCCTTCTACAACAAAAATGGATGAAAAAAAAAAAAAAAAAAAAAAAAAAAATTGGGGATGATTGTTTAGACATGAAAAAATATATTTGGATACACAACATGATTGTTTTTTATTCATTGTATGCCAGTATAAAAGAGAAAAAAATGGTGGTTTGGAGATCTGACAGTAAAATATGGTTGCTTGGCATGGCGAAAATCCTGACGAGTTTAGGTTCTGGCCAGTGATCTTGCAACGTTCTCTTTGTGCCTTTGTTGATAGCCAGGGCAAAATTAAAACCTGAAGGGAAATCTGGAATTATGGGGATCCTGGGAATACTTTTTGCCCATCCAATTTAGAACAGTTGCTCTTATGACATGTGGTAAAAGATGCTTGGAGAACTCCATTGTATAACTTGAGGGTCAAGAGATATGGCATTTCCATATTTTAGTTGAATCCTCTTAAGAGGAACACCATCCACCTGAATAGAATTGAGGGACTCTTTTTCTGAACAACCTCTGAAGTGCCTAGAAAGTTTATCCATTGACTTGTTCAGCTGAACTGCCCCAAGAAATGAAAAGTTATTTTAATCCCAAATTAACTTTGAATGACCTTAGAGATCACTTATCCTCTATCAATTTTTTTTTCCTTTCAGAATTATCCCAACATACCAGTTTACCTCTAAGAATGTAAATATGTAGCTGTAATACAAATCATAATGCCCATAAACTAATTCTACCTCTCATTAACTTGAAGGTCAGACTTGATTATCTACGCTATCATTTGTACTTCATAGCAAACTTAATATTTCCCTCTATTATCCTAGAAATTGCTTGATGTGCTCTCTTGACCTCTGTGATTAACTTCATATCATTCAAGGTCTTGGGATTATCCATGCAAAAACTACTGGCTATTTCAGAGTTTCTGTTTCGTCATAATGTCCAAGCATACAAAGTTTGGCACGATAATTAATAATATAAAAGTTGATACATAAGTTCCCAGTGCCATTTTTTTGCACAGTATTAGTGAAATCTTAGAATTTTTGTCAACTTCATTGCTTGTGTATGTATAATTGAAAATTGCAGAAAAGTGAGAATTTTAATTTGTTTTCATAAAAATAATAGTTGAAAATATTTGACACTGTACTCTTCATGTTTAATTTGGGAGTTCAGCAAGTAAAGCTCTGAATTACTAAAGCTTATGGTAACAATGCAGTAGGTGCAAGCATATTTTGGGAATGGCAAAATTTAAAAAAACTTGTGTCCAATTTGCTGGCAACCTGATGATCACCCTACCAGAATCATTCCCCAGTTTGACTTATCATCTGCAAACTGGTGATGACTTTGTGGCAGACCAGCAGATTGACCTGGTGCTGGAGGATGCTCTGCAAAGACCATAAGATGTTGAGGGACATGGTGGGCTCAACATTTTCATGGCATTTAGTAGCAGCATGTATAAAAGTGATTTTTTTTTTTTTTTTTTTTAAAGATTCTAATATAATTGATCGTTTTTCAGAAATTTAAATATCAGATATCTACATTTGTTATTGTTTTTCCCACCAGGGTCTCGTCTTTCTATTAAAATATGTAACAGCTGTGTCTTCAGCACCTGACAAACCTCTATACATCTGTCTCTGTCTCTTTACCAATATCCTGATCTAAATGACTTGAACAGCATTATCAATAATTGCATAGATTCAATAGACAATATAATTTATTCTTCATCCATCAATTTCTGTATCAACCAGAGCAGTTTGTCTTACTTTTTATGCTGTAGCCGCTGCATTTACTATATTGCTTGGCAGCATTTGGCTTAAAATTTAATATATTCTGTCTTTTTGTTTTGCTGTGATTTCTCTGTGGGGTCTGGAAACAGCACAACAGGAGACTTTTTAAGACAAATTTACTTAACCTGCTAAAGATGCTACATTAGTTACATTAAAGCAAGGTGTAGAACTATAGTTGATATTCTTGCAAATAATGGATACATGTTTTTTAGTAAGCTATATACCAAGCTGTGTGTTGGCTATGAACACCTATGCAGTGTCACTTGCCAGGAGGCAAAAGGCGGGGATGGAAAAATAATTATTTCTTAACAGAGCTTTTTATGAGTTTCCTTTTATTTTCTAGAGCTGAAAATGAACCCTAAATTCAACTTGGTGCTATTTTCCTTTTGAGTGGTCATGATGGACAAACTTCCCAAACATAATTTCTTGATTGTTATCTCTATCTTAGGCTTACAGCCATAGCATTAAAACATTTGTTTCTATACAATAACTAAATATGTGACCATTTGGGAATATCAAGTAATCTAAGTTTGGATGTATGGATGGTGTAATGGATAACAGCTCATAATTGTTAATCAAAGTTCCAATTCCAGTTGGGTTCATTCACTTATGCACAAATAACCTTGGGAAAGGTTTGAATCCACTTCTTCCCTTGCAGCTATTTGTTTAATTAGTAGGACTTGTATCAGTAAATCATTGTTTTAGAATTTTGAGGGAATAAACTTTAATACAGCAGATGCTCAAGAAATTCTCCTTCACAACTCAGAGAAAATTCAACAGTCACATACAGCGCCTGTTTATGTCTAGGTCGAGAAGTCAATAATTGATTGTGGTGTGACCAAAAATTTGCATGATGTTCTCGTATATAAATAAGTCGTGTGCACTTTCTTTTCTGACCGAGGCTACATGCTGTTGCTTGGTTTAATAAGGTAAGTTGCCATTTTTTTTTTTTTTTCGCTATACACCCCACACCTGATTTCATGATCACAAATCTGGAGTGGGTTTCTTTACCCAGGTACTTCATTATAATGGGACCATCTCTATTACATGCGTTGGGAAGTCGTCTCCTGAGGAGCCAAGTGTATCCATAGTGTCCAGAACCTTTGCGTCTGTGGAAGCATCAGATTCCTGAAGATGGATTACCTGATCACTTTCAGACAATAAATCATCGCCAAAGTCGCACATTGTTGTACCAAGATGTATGAAAAGACGAAAATCTACATGCTGAGGCATCCTGTCAATCATTATTGCTTGTGGACATAAAAGTCCGCCACGCAACCCACTTTATACCTGGAGGTACACCAGCTGTGTGGAGCCTTCACACACACTCTGTTCCCAAATCTACATGAGGTGATTCTTACAACGATCAAATGGTGTACTAATTCCCTTCCCTCTATGTTGGTAATGTTGAATCCTATTGGCGGGCGCAGTAGTGGACGATGTGTCATTCTTCGGCATTATATACCAGTACACTGCCGCCATTATCAAGCAGTGCTTTCTTGCTGCAATTCTCTTTATTCTCTGATGAGATCTTTTCATTATGCCGTTTCCTACAGGAATATACGTGCAATGGAAATCTTTAAAGGATTTAATATGAAATGCAGCGTCGTCAGGATTTCTGATGGGCGGCCTTGTTCAAAGAAAATAGCTGTCAGAGGACGCTTCTTGACTCTTACTGAGGCAGATGTCGCCATATTGCAAATTGACTGGGGTTGCAGTTAATCAATGTAAGGTAGTGCTGTTCACTAATGGGTAATATCTATTCCCAAACTGGGTCAATCTGTGACACTATTTAGCTATAGTAATTAACTAATTAGCCATAAAAATTGAACGGGAAAATGCTGAAAACAGAAAAGAAGGGTTAAGAGATATCCCGAAGAATATACCGATCAACATAATTTTTTTTTTTTTTTTTCAAATGTCTATTTTTCTCAAGAAACAATTGCGTCAACGATAATTTCGCGAAAAGGTAATGTGGCAATCTCTGGCAGTTGATTAATGATGGCCGTTAAAAGTGCTGGTTAAGAAAACACAAAATAACCGGAATCGACGAAAATATCGTTCAAGAGGGCATAGATATTCTGAACACAGGTAATGTGACCGTGGAAATGGCCAGATGAGAAGGTCATGTGCTAATTGTAGGAATATTGGCAAAGCACAAAGTGATTTGCGTAAACAAAGTTCCAGTTGATATTTCTAAACTCATGATCTGGGAACAGGATAAGAAATCCTGAATAAGCAGTGGTGTATGTCAGAGTTAATTAATGAAGCAAGCCACACCAACGCGACCGAGACGCCATTGGTCGTGTGGTAGCAGTGGTGATAGGTGGAGGTAAAATAGAGAGACGGAGGAGTTACTAACGCCCATTGAAAGGAATTAGTGTGACGAGGAGGGAGTTTAGCTGGATAGCTATCCTGTAACCTCTCCTCACGGACGAAGGGATCCCTCCAGAAATAGGAAGTAATTAATTTTCTTGGCCAAACAACAACGGGACCCTTGTTGGAAATCGGGGATTTACTGAAAACCCCAGTCTGCGTCTAACCCCATACCGGATTTTGGTTGAAGTCCATATAAGCGAACGCCCTCAGGCAGTTCGCATTTTGCATTTGGGGAGAGCTGACTGAGAGATTCCACGATTCCTGCCTCCGACTTCGCCTTTCTACAAACAGCAAGTTATACTGACGAACGAAGCTAAGTCAGCACTTGAAAACTAATGCCTAGAAGTATAAAAGTGTCACTCTCAGAAGAAACGGACTGGGAAGAATAAACACTCCTGTATAAAACAGACTGATAAAAAGATGATTTGCTTTCTTTAAACATACCCGAACCTTTTTGATTTTCATTTATTTCTTTTTGCTTGTGCGATGTCACCTCCAATTTAGACTCACCTTGCACGACGGCCCCGGTGTCTGACTGATCCCGTCAATCTAAGATCAAAATTACAACGTGGGTAGGTTAGACTTGAGATCAAGATAATTACTTCAGTAAGTGAGCTGAGAACGACGGAGCTGGTGTCGTAGCGGTTGCATCTGGTGCGAAGCCGTTACGTATTCGTGCCGTTAGAATCGACCTACTATCCCATTTAGTACCCCGACGAAAGATTCCCGCTGGGTAGTGATTGCCGATCGTCCGGGTCACATATTGGTGGCATAGAGTCAACGCCAGAACGCTCCAGACTGGCATTCTTTACATTTTCTAACGGCTGCAGTGGATATCATAGGGTAAACTCATCTCACAAAATACAGCGTCCGCCTGATGCCAGTTTGTCCACTCTGGCAATGTATGGCACCATCCAAGTGCATATAGGTCGTGCTGGCTTGACCTCCTTTTTGATCACATCGTTGCAGTACACTTGTGAGCTTATCCGATCGATTCTGACTTTACGTCACTAAAGTTAAAGTGATCTTGTATTCTTGGACCAGCTTTTGAAGATTACTCAAACGCCTTTGGATCAGCATCTCACTTGCTGCCTTAGTTTGTATTCTGGCTTTGCCAGTTAGTAGATCCGATACCCACTGGTGCACACATGCAGAGTCCATGAAGATATGAAGCCCCGTTGCGCCTCACTGTAGTGCTAAATTGACACCCTTCAGGATAGCATCCAATACTGCTTGATTGATATGTCATGCGTCATTCACAGGCTGCAGCCAACACACACCATCTACAATGCTTTAGTCAACCTCCAACAAAGCCCCTGTGGTGAGAGAACTTGTATCAACCCACACGTCATAAGTGTGTCCTTTTGTAAAGGACAAACTTGCTCTGTGAAAGGTCATTCTGGCGTATTCTTGCTGCTATGTCCTCAGTCATGTTCTTAAGAGGTCTGTCACTTCGTTATCTTAGCTAAATTTGATTGACACTTCTGCGTTTAACAAATAATGCAGCAACATGGAGCCAACTGCACGCAGGAAAGTGACCAGCTTTCTACACCACGAGAAGACGTTGCGTTGCGTTATGAATTCATTCCTGATGGAATGTCATTTCCATACCTCCAATTAAGTGAGTTGTTCTCGCCCTCAACATGAAGACCCAGAACACAAGCACCATCTCGTAACCATTTTGGATCCTTGCAAGCCAAATGGTCTGCTGAAGTTATACTATTGTTAACGTAAATATCATCAATACATGATCAGGTTGTCCGTCAGACTGCCTTGTTTTTTCGATAGCACAGCGTCAACAATGGCTTTCGTTATGGCTAGTGCAATATTCAACCTGAAACCCATTTGTGTCGGGTAATATCTTCATCTTGAGGATCACGGTTTGAAAGGGCCAAAGTAAATTGTAGATATGCGCCACTCCCTCAGTTTTTGTGCACACATGGCAACATTGGCTGTGTGTACGTCCAAGCTCTCATTTAGTTCCCAATAGTCTAATACTAACCGCACTTTACTTTTATTTTTCTGCACTACCGCCATCAACAGAATTAGACCTCTTGGGGGACCAAATTCCTTTTCAGGATAAGGCTGCAACCAACTGTTATCCAGACACGTAACACCTTTTGGTATTGGGTACTTGTGCATCCTGTTCCTCAAATTCACTGCTGTATGAACACCTGACAACTTTCATGATGCGACGATATCATCTTGTTTGGGTCGAATTTGGTACCGAAATAGGGTTCTATTTCAATAGTTATGCAACGAGACATTTCATGCTTGGGAAACCGTACATCGACACACTCCATTATTGAGAGTCCATCCAGCTTTTTAATAGTGTCGACCCCCAAGCAACAGTTCAAAACCCAATACTTCGACGTCGATGGGAGCTATATTGTCCATGTCAAGCTTGATGTTTCCAACTCCACTGCATTTGAAGGTGTTACCGTTTATGGTATGTATGTCCACCTCCTTCTCCTGACAGGCCAACTTGTGTGTAATTTGAGCAACCTGTGTCCACCAGTGCCACTCTCTTGATTCCATTCATGGGAACGTCTAAGACAAGTACAAGTAGTGCCTCATTCATAACTCCCTTGGGGAAAAGACTGGCGCTGACATCTTGTCACCTTTTTTCCTGGACACAAAGTGGCCTAACCCAAGACACCGAAGAAAAGCATTGTTGTGCATGTCCTTCATGGCTGATGGGCTTATGTATCTTCTCGTTGAACCAGGCAGTCTTTGGAAAGGTAATTTCACCCAGAGCATCGATAGCATCGCATACCCTTCCGACGTTTAACAGTTGGAAGTTTATCAGTTACTGCCTCGAATGGTGAGATGCAAGCTGCAGCCATTTCTTCAGTCATAGTCAAATCCTAAATTATAGCCTAAAATATAGCCCAATAGTTGACTTGTAGTCATGTCTTTCATCCTGAAAGAAGCACGCAGTAGTTGCTTGACGTGTGCTGGCAGTCCTGCTATGAACGCATATGCTAGACCTTGCTCAGAGTTCCCACCAAATAGTCCTGCTAGTTTCTTCAAATCGGCTAGAAACACGTCAACAGACTCGTGCCGATGCCACTCCACGAACTGCTCGTAGGTTAGGAAATGATCCGATGCAAAGGAAATACTCGAGGCTCGTTTTTTCTGTTCATCATATGCTTTTTGCTCTGTGCTTAGCTGCTGGTAAACAGCAAATGCCGCGCCGGTCAATCTCAAGAGAAGAACACGTTAAACGTTTTTTGATTCCACAGAGATCGCAAACAAGTTCCACCTTTTCTGTCCATTCAGTAACTGCTTGTCCGGTAACTGAGTGATCAAATTCGGGTTGTAACGGAGAGAGTTTGGGAAACACACACGTATATATATATATATATATATATATATATATATATATTTTTTTTTTATTGAAATTGGAGTAGATTTGAACAGCGAAATTAGATCAGAAAAATTTTGTTTACTAATGGAAATCTGATCTCGTCCATTTGGAATCGGGTCATGACAATAAAAATGATCAAAATAATTTTTATCGGTTAAAATTTGAAATAGAGCTTACTAAGGCAATGAGAACTTTGAAATTCACATGATTTGGGGTTGAAAACGGCACTCGTGATAATCGCGTGCGGGCCAAGGGTCGTTTTATGATCAACCAGATTTATCTATATAAACGCGTAGTTATGCTGAAGAAGAGACAGACAGCCGAGCGAGACGGAAGAGGCCGCGATCGGTTGGCACGTCGTCGTCGCTGCGTGCCGTCACGGGCATGGGCACCCGCAGGCGGCCGTTACGGGTCGCGGTGCTACAATAATCAGAGAGTGGTTGGTTCGTCTGCCGTCGAAAGCAGTCGAGATGGGTGGAGAGTGGTCGGAGATTGAAAGTGACGTCAGAGATTGGAACCAAGCGCCCGCTAACATATGTTGTTGATATAAGTACGAAGAAGCGAATTTCTCCTCCAACAATCTAAGACTGCTACTGCTACTATTATTACTACCACTGTCGAACAAGCTACAATAACCAAAGGTTGTTGTTGGCCGTCTGTCGTCGAGTGCATTCGATCTGGGTGGAGAGATATCGGAGATTGAAAGTGACGTCAGAGATTGGAACAAAACCCCCGCTAACATGAACTGTTTATATAAGTACCGATGCTTCTGCTACCACGAAGATTACTACTACTGTTATTACTGCCGAGGAGGAATGCAACTATAAACTTTAAGCCAAGCACAGAAATCTTTATCTCTTCATCGGAAGAGTCGCATATCGTTCTGAGACGATTTAACAACAAGTTAATCAAAACCCACTCTCTCTCTCTTTGTCTAGAATACAGTGTATGAGTTTTTCTTTTTCTTTTTACGTCAAATAATTTTCTTTTCTATAACCCGTTTCTTTTCTATACTATTCTTTTCTGCTATATAAAAGACATTAACAATTCAACCATTGAACAGTTGTTTGTCCGGCTTTCTGCAGATATATATATATATATATATATATTTTTGGTGCATTCTAAATTTCTTAGCACAGACTCTCCAGCCGTGTCTACATCTTCAGTCGACCGTGAATAGATGAATATCACTTCTGCTTTCTGGATCAAACCAAACACAACGTGGGCAGGAACCAGGATTAAACCAGTAGACCGGTCGAATGATTTACGGAGGCTCAGGGAACCTACGGTCACTCCCTAAGTTCGGTTAAGACCGAGTAGACACCTCAGCCCAGAGAGTAAGAAGGTTGAGGGGCTGGGACGAAAGTGTTAGATATGTAGGATTGAATTGTGATGGATGAGTTCTTTTGGTAAGTGAAAAATTGTATTGATTGAATGAGTCGTGATCGGGATTGACTAGGATAGTTAGCGAAGACCAGCCTCTTCCCACTTTCCCTTCGGCCATATGCCAAAATTATTGTATTTTGTACAGTAATAAATAATTTACGCTTGGTTTGACGACGTAAGTCACCATTTTCTTCTCTACACATTAGTATCTTAAAAAAATTCTAAGTAAAAGTATTTTCTGACTTTAAATAACCTGCAAATGGTTGATAAGCCATAAAAAACGAATGAATGAATCAATCAATCAGTATCTTTCAACTGAAATCAATGTACATGGTGGTTGGAAAGAAACTATTTTTTTAAAAATTTTATCCCAAGCAAGATGCTAATGCCGCTAAGATGCAAGGTGATGCTGAGAGTGAAAGACAACAAGAAAACTTTAGAAGGAACAGGAAATCAATCCTAGCAGCTCAGACCAGATATCAGGTTCGTTGACAGGGTGCAGCTTCTTCGAGTCAAATGCTTGTGATTTAAGAATTACCCTTCGGCCAGATCGTTTACTCATGAGTGAAAAACAAAACAATTTCTAGAAGTAAACCAGATTTTATACTTGAGTTGTAAGCTACTGCTTTAAGCGAACAGAGTAAAGGTGAGTGGGGGTGGGGGGAGTGCACAGTGGCTGCCTTCTCTTTCTGTCTGCCTTGTGAGGCTCGCTTCATTCCTATGTATGCCTTTATTGCAGGAGGGTCAGTTTTATAGATAACAAATTTCCCTGTCTTGTCATCTCCATTTAAAAAATAATTTATCTTCCTACCCTGACTTTCTCTCTGTCTGAGCCTCTTGCTCTGTACTTTGAAGTTGACTTCACTTACTGATAACCATCAGTCAAAAGTCAATGTTTCATATCCAGTTTTGTGACAGGCCCTGTCGTTTTCAATTTAACAAGACCTCAGCTGACACATATTGCTACAACAAGAGATGAACCGCTACTCTTGTTCAAAAGATGAGGAAGGTGTGTGAACTGGCGAATATATTGTTAATTATGGGTTGATTTTCATAAAACATGTTTTATTTTGAACAGTACAATGTTAGAAGTACAGTCCTGTGTTAAAATCCTAACTTTTGCACATTTTTTCCAAATCAAATGTTGAAGAATGGCTGCTTCTGTGGGTATCTACCACAGATCCCATCCTCATCAGCTTGGAATGACAAATTCTGATGGAATCTACAGAATCACGAGGTCCATGAACACTGCGCTACAATCTCTGCACTTGTACCACGGACTGCCACCCTTCGTAGAGCAATGCTAGCTGAGCACACTCATGCAGTGTTAGGGTTGTGCCATTCTGGGGCACACTTGTCACTCTGAAATAAAAAAAAAAGTAAATTAGCAATGAAATTCTACCACTTTAGGGGATAGCAATATATTTTGTTTCATGCAAATGTGATATTTAACAAAAGTTATGTCACTTTTTATTAGGGAGATTCTTTCCATCCACTTTGTAGACATTTACTTATGATTCTCTCCTTGGTCCTATTTTCTGCTTTTCATTAATGATTTGATAAGGAACATTCAAGGGGCCTTAGTTGAATCATCTGCATAAATTGATACAATATATGGTCACACTATACAAGATGATCGGAGCCTTGTAGAAAATCTCTCGTTTGATCTAGCTCAATGGAGAAATAATTGACTTGTAATTTCCAATGCTTCAAAAACCAAAGCTGGTATCTATTCATCACCACCATTCATTTCTTGAGTTGTTTACAGACTCAATGACATATTGCACTCTTCATGAAGCTCTATACTTTGAACATCTATATTGCAATGTCTCTCAGAAATGCCAATCCATATATAAATAATCCTGACAGGTACTGGTTATGGAAAGATCATATTTTAGTGACTAGAGCAAGTATTTCTCAACTTGGGCGCATTAATGCACCCTGAAATTTAGCCAGGTGCACCCCTAATTAATAGAGTAATTTATGCATTATTTTTATTTTTTTTAAAAGTTAGAGACCCCAAACACATGGCTTCCCCATCTAAGTCAAGTCTTTGTCATTTTTATTTTAAACTGGATGTTAAATTCTTTAATCTAAGAAGTGGATAGTCTTTTGCCTTCCTCAAGGGATTTAAATCAGTCTTTATCGCCCCCTCTAACAAAAATAAGATTCTTCATAAATTCATTTAAATGAAAACTGTACCGCTAATCCTCTTTGGGAATGCTAATGAGAGTATGTTTATGTATTAGTCTTGTCTGGTTTTCCGCATGTCAAGAGTGCTTTTCCCCGACTGAGAAAAAGCTGGTGTTATATGGTGCTCGCTCAGTCCCAGACCTAGGCTGACTATTGACTAATACCTGCTCAGTATAGTTCATATGCAAATTTTGTCAGCACCACCTAACTCGAAGTAGAATGTACTCTCTCTACAGCCAATTGTAGAAGAAGACATAACTCCAGGTGCTTACTATACCACATCCAACCAAATTTAGGTCTCTTGTCAGTTTGACCTAATTCCCCATTACAGTTTATCACATATAAGGATGATTATTCAAAAAAATTACCAATGGACATGAAGCACAGGTTTCACACAACCAGACCGAAATATACAATTATAGTGAACTACTGCAGGGGGGCAAAGAGGCCCAGAGTTGCGTGTATTTTATGCAATGCTAGAATAAAATCAAACTGTCCAAAGAAGAAAGAAATGGCGGCTTCGCAGATTACTTATTTAAAACAGCTAGATCCCAAAGATACTCTCTTGCAAGATTATCTTTGCGCATATGCAAATTTTGGCTGTCAATGATACATAAAAACGGGAGGAACGAAGCGACAAGACGAAATACGGTTGACTGTTGTGTTGAACTGGTTACAAGTGTCACAGACAATGAGTGAGAAGAAACTGATTGCTGGCATTGGTTGCGGGGAAAAGTTTGAAGTTTTTTTGCTACAACAATATAATGTCGTAAAAATAAACACTTATTTCAGGAAACTTTATAATTTTTCCATTTTCCAAATATAATATGCCTCAGATTTTTAGTAATTTTACAAGTGGGCCCTGAAGTAAAAAAAAAAAAAAAATGTTGAGAAACATTGGTATGTTGAGGCTCAAGTGGAACTCATATATACGATCCACTACTAAAGATGATAGAAAAGGATAGTCTCATTCTATTGCTGTAGGAAGTATCTAGCTCCTCCTGCCATGTTTACATTTTGGACCGTTCTTTCATCAAACAAGTACTTATTTAGTCTTCAGCTCTCTTCTTTGGCTACAATTACCTGATGAAACATTTATAAATGTGTAACTCTGTACTAAATCCTAAATTACTGTGCCAAATACAAACAACTAGTTAGTAGGGATAGAAAGAGAAAAGAGAACTTGTGCTTCTCTTATCACCAAGTTGAATTAGGGGAAAATAACAAAACTCAAGCTGTGTGTAAAATTTAAAAGAATTTTCGAATCTCACCATCGTTGATTTGTCAGAAAGATGACTGTTTGATGTTATCAGTCTGGAAGAGGAATCACGGCGTGTGGCACCTTTGGAAAGTGCCTGGAAACCATACCACGGGTTAACCCTTGTGAGTGAAATTGGATAGACGGTACCATTGGGAGCCATCGGTGATTGTGCTAACACGAAGTCACAAGTCATCGTGACCGAGGGTTTGAGCGTGCTAGACTTGTTCAGACTATTGATTACGTTATTAAATGCACTCTCTGCTAGAAACTGTAACATTTGCTCAGGATAGTTGTAGTATAGACCGCAGATAAACTCTGTGGGTGCTGAACAAACACAATTGGGGATTAGCTAGCCGCTCTAGTAAACTGGCATCCTACGCCAATTACATTATTTTTTTTTTTTTTTTTGCTTTTTACTGCTTAGTCTGGGTGGCTAGGTAGGTAACACTCAGGACAGAAGGCTATTGTCATTCTCGTACATCTGTCATTCTACCAACTTACTGCCCAACTCAACCTCATGACGTATGGCTGGCAATATAAACAGACAGCACTGCAACTACCTACATGTCCCTCCTAAAAACATAATTTGGGGCATTTGTTATGTGAATATGAAATAAAACTGTTGCAGACTCAGGGATTAACATAGCAGTCAACTTCTCTGTAACTTGTTTTTTGCCACGCACAAAATTTAGCCACAAACATTTTGTTACATCCATTTGTCGTCTATCGTGTATCTACAGTCAAATTTTGTGTTTAGTCCAAACAAATACTACACACTCTTATCTGTAAAAACTTGCAACAGAAACTGCCAAAGCAACAAGCATCGTGAGGTTGTGGCTCTATCCTCACCACAAAAAAGCATCGTGAGGGTGTGGCTCTATGCTCTCCTAAAAAAGCTTCGGGAGGGTGTGGCTCTATGCTCTCCCCAAAAGGCGTCTCATTAAGTTTGATGGTTAATTTTCTACTGCAATCAAGAATTTTATTACACAAGAGAAAATATGAAAAATACAAATCAAGCATTTTGCTAAATTCTTTGGCAGCAATGTGCAGATTATTTAACATTCGGATATTTGGATCGTCATAATCACATTGCAAATCAGTACGATTTCTCATCAACATGGCTGCTCGTTTTCCGAGCATGCCCATCATCTGAAACCCATTTGTATTTTTCAACACCCACTGAGCCAAACTAGTTTATACAGAAACTATGCTGAGCAGACCTTAGTTACAGTTTACGTATGTGCCCCCCATCAGGGTCACATATAGTTTAGAAGTTTCAGTTGTCCCTTTTCTATAATGGTTGCCAACTACACCTAGAAGGCCTTGATATTTAACCCATAGTTAGGGGCCGGAGAAAAGCTGGATTCATGCTTTTCCCAAGGTTATTTGTGCAAAAGTGGATGTAATGATCTTGATTGGAATTCAGTCTTGGCTCACCAGTTTCCGGCCTCAAGCCTCTATTACGCCATCTGTTACATCCACATATATTTGAATACTTTCCAATAAAGTTCCTTTGATAAAAAGAAAATACAAATGCTGCTTGTTGTGTGGTCAAATGTTGATACAATTCAAAGTTAACGATGCACATGATTCCTGTCGTCGTTATATTTGTTAAATTTAAAGGCATTTACAATGAATAAAGTGTGTTGTGTGCATTATGGGAATGGTTGTAGCTGACGGATGGCACATCAGTTGATATCCAATCAGCTGAGTCACTATGAAACCGCTAATGATTCTCAGCTAAAAATATCACTGGTGATATATGCCAAAACATCAAATCGATGTATTTCACGAAATGGAATAAAAATCAAGTTTTACATTGTGAAAGTGGCTTTTCATCCTGAAACTTTGATGGTTTAAGCACCACTTGCGTGAATCGAGAAGCAAGAACATTAATAAGTGCAAAATATTTAAAAAATATCTTAAATAGTACATGGAAATTAAGTATGCAATTTACAGGGTCGCCCAAAAGTCTTATCAACCCTACATAATATAATTTTCTATTTCCACATTTTGTGGGGTATTATCAAGGAGAGAGTTTCATATTGTGGCACCTTGCATTATTAGAAATATTCATAGAAATATGATTTAATTTTTTCTTACTCGGTTTACTAAACAGGTTGTTGATTTTTTTTTTAAAACGGAAAATAATTGAGTTGAAAATAATTCACTAAGATTGTACTTGGACGATCCTAAGGGAAGAAGAAGGAAGGGGAAAGAGAGAGGTCGAGAAATACAAAAAAAAAAAACATTAACAAAAACACGAGTCAGAAAGATATCTTAGCTAGCATGTTGACCGAATTTTTTTAAAGACAATTGGAAGAATAGAATTAGAAATAATAAGAAGAAAGAAAGGGAAAAAGACATGATATCAAAACGGGCCGCTTGATGGAAGCCAGATATCGGTCAAAGCACCTAGCCTACTTTTTGCATGGAAAGACACCTTATCAATTTGGATAAAGAGAAATTTTGGGAACAATGAAACAATCTTAATCAGAGAGAAAGTGTCTTTTGGGTTGAGGGGTGACCGGTGGAACGGTATACAGGCTCTGACCTGTTAAAAATTAGAACCCCACAATAATAAAGTGGAGACATTTTCAATGTAGATAATTAAGATTTTTGACTATCAGGAAAACAAAGAGGTAAAAAGAGGGACAATTGCTTTTGGCTCACAGAGGGCGCCAAGAAGGCGGAAAAGATCCTTTCTGAGGTCAAGTCTAATTAGCGGCGGGCTGTTTGACAAAGTCCAGGTGAGAGAAGGCCAAGATGGTCATTTTTCGTACGTGCGAAAAAAAAAAAAAAAAATTAGATTTTGTTTTTTAGAACAAGAACGATATAAGCCCGCCCCTGATTGATTGCAGGAAACGCCCAATCAGGATCTCATTAGCCGAAAACGGTCACGTGGCTGCAGAAAAGAAAAGAAAGAAATGCTCAACCAGAATCCCATTAGCCGAAAAACGGTCACGTGGCTGCGGAAAAGAAAAGAAAGAAATGCTCGATCAGAATCTCATTAGTCGAAAGCGGTCACCTGACATACGAGAGACCGAGAGAGATGGATATGCGCCTCCCCACCAAAAAAGCACTATGAGGAAGTAGGGTGAAAACAATAGCGATAATGGAGAAATCAAAAATAATGCGACTTTTGGAATTATCGAGAAAACCCCTGACGCCGACAGACCCACCCCAGTTTGTTGCGGCGTCAATAAAAGCAGGACCCCAGTCGACAGAAATCAGTTGAGTTGGAGTTGAGAGTTGCAGCTGGACCGCGGGCAGGGATAGAGCCTGAACGCGGCCATCAGGCCCGATTCACTCGCCCCTTTGCGGGCAAAAGAATCCTCAGACAAGAAATCCTTCCAGCCCAAGTCGAAGACAGAAGAGTTCAGCCCCGGACGGCAGCGAGAAGAGATCACCTCGGACGACAGAGATTTGCGGCTGAGTTGCGGCAAGAGATCCTTCCAGCCCAAGTCGAAGACAAGAGAACTTCCAGCCCAAGTCGAAGACAAGAGAACTTCTAGCCCAAGTCGAAGACAAGAGAACTTCCAGCCTAAGTCGACGAAGAAGAAGAAATACAACTCAAGTCGAAGAGAAGAGTCAACTGCGAATGATCGATAGAAATTAGCCCCAGTGTCGAACCAAACCACACTCCGACATACACAATTCTAAAGAGTAGGCAATTCGAAATCTTTAGGTTGTGTGATAGAAGCTTGGTGCCATAGTCCACAGAGCGGGTTGGGAAATGAGAACAATTTTGTTTTTATGTAGCGGACATTAAGATATAAAAAGGTTGTTACCCATTTTTTTTTCATCAGCAATCTTTTGTCTCGTGAGTTTATTTTCTTTTTTTGTTGTGTTTTGCCACCCCGTCGGACTCAACTTGTATCGGCCCCAATCCCTGCTGGTCCCGTCTGTCTAAGATCTAAACACAGCGTGGGTAGACAGACCGGAGATCGGTACAGTTGCTTTAGTGACCAGGTATTGGAAGCGAGTCGGGAAAGGCGAGGCTGGTGATCATCTGACCAAGGGGTTGGAGCGGCACGCTTGGACCCAGGAGGAGCGACCAGGAGGAGCGACGTCACCGTTGGCGCCGTAACCAAAGGATCCGACCCTGGGCCAGGTGTGTAACCGTCACAAGTGGTGCCGTGACCAACGGATCAACCCTGAGACAACCACGACACATATGGTGCCGTGGTGACCGAGGGATTTCAGCCCTGAGAAGACCACGATCGACCGCCGTTGCTGAAAAATTCAGACAGAACTCAGAACGACCCGGGACCAAAGGAAAAGAAAGAACAGAATCGTCTGTAAGGTAGGACACCTTGTTTTGTTTCCCAACCTCGATTGTTGCTGTATAGACTGTCTTTTCTCTGTAGACATGTCAGATTATGATTCGATAGAGCAGTGGGGGGGTGAAGAAGAAGTAGGGCGAGGGTTGTCAGTGGATCTAAGGAAGCTGTTGGGTGGACCGAGGGTCCCAGTATTTGATGGCAGCGGGAAGGAGTTTAAAAACTGGCTGGCAATCCTCGAGAAGAGCCGAACCATCTACGAGCTCGGACCAAGAAACCCTGTATTTGGCATACGATGCCACAAAGGAAAAGCGTCTGAGTTCGTGAGGGGGGCTCTTTGGAGAACCAACCCCGCTTGTCTTGGGAAGAAATAAAAAGACTGCTAACCAAAGAATTCGCCGACGAAGGTACGGCCATAGAGGCCATGAGGGCCCTTTTTAATCTGACACAGCTGCGGGATGAAACCCCGGGAGAATTAGGGGCCCGAGCGGGGAAGCTATCGTCGTTGGCATTCCCCGAAGTGGTCAGGGATAATGCGGTTATGCAGGCTCAACTGGCGGACCTGTATGTAGAGGCGCTGAGCGACGAGCGTGTTCGTCACGACGTATTGAAAGAAGGACCGCTCAGACTGTCGGCAGCGATAGAGCTGGCCAGGGAGAGCCAGGGGGGTGTGGGATAAAGTGAAGAGGTGTGGGAAGAAGCAGATGCCAAGTCAAGAGGCTGGAAGAAGGGGGTAGGCGGAAGAACCCCGTGTGGAATCAGAGGGTTAAGGAAGAGGTGGATCGGGCAGAATTATGGGAGGAGGACCCCAATAGAAGGGCATGGTCGAACAGGCATGGCTTTTATAAGCCCACGCCGGGTCGATACGGGCTGGTCTGCTGGACCTGTGGGTACGAGGACCACAGGGCGGCGGAATGTCCGACGAAGTGGGGGTTGCCCCAGACTTCGATCGTGACAGGTGCACCAGGTGGTAAGAAAGGACACCTGGCCAAGTGGTGCAGGCTGAGGAAGGGTGCCCCACCAATATTAACAAGGAAGGCTGAGCCCAAGAAAGCCAGCGGGCCACCCCAGAATTAAGAGGGAGGTGGCCCAGTTAAAAGGAGAGAAATAAAAACTTGACCAGTGGGTGGGGAACCTCTTGAATAGAGGACGGGTTCCCCCGAGGATAGACACAAAGGCCAACCCAGTTAAAAAGAGAAAGAGCAAAATGTTGGACATGTGGTCGGGCGGGCCACTTTGCGGCAAGCTGTCCAACAAGAAGGTGCTGGTTTTGCAGGAGGCCAGGACACCTGAAAAGAAACTGTATTCTTAGAAACGGCCATGGGAGACCGGGAGAGGTCCGGCCGGGGTCGCCCAGGTGCAGGGGGCGCAGAACTCCACCTCATAAAAAAAAATGAAGGTGATTTATTACTACTGGCGCCTATGGCTGGGTTAACCCAAAGGTGGGGACCCAGGAAGAAGAAAGCTCAAGTGTTCTCTTCGCTAACGCAAGAGAAAGAACTATCCTGTAAAGCAGAGATAGGTGGTAGGGATGATGGGGCTTTGGTGGACACAGGAGCATCTGTGTCATTGATGAGAGAGGAGACATACAGGCGGGTGAAACGGAAGAGAAGGTTACGGGAAGCGGACATAGAGATCACACAAGCAGATGGGGCCCCCTGGAGATAAAAGGGATGGTGAGGCTCCCGGTGAGGATTGGGAGGGTGAAAAGCACCCAAAATTTTTACGTAACCCCCGACCTGTGTACGGAGGCAATCTTGGGAGAAGATTGGCCCGGAGCCAGAGGGCCCAGATCGAGTTTAATCCTACTGTGTTGGTGGTGAACGGCGAGAGAACGCCATTGGGATGCCCACCAGAGGAAGAGATAACCATAGTGGTGGAGGAAGATGTAAAGTTACCTCCTAGGACCGCAGTGTCGGGAAAGGGTAGGCTAATGTCAGAAAAAAGGTACGGAGAGGACCTCTGCAGTTGGTCCCTGTAGAAGGAAAGGGCCTAGAAGATAACGAGGTAACCCTATGCGAAACGGTAGTGGAGGCAGCCGAGTTGGTGCCCATAATGATGGTGAACCAGGCCCAAAAGACTATAAAGGTTAGGAGAGGGAGAAGATAGGGAGAGCACTTCCCCACGAACTCTGAATCGGGTGAGATTCGAGGAGGAACGAAGGAAGCTAGTAGAGCAAACAAAAGGAATCTTAGATGAGGATATATTAGCACCGGATCAATTTAGAACCAGAGTGGGGGGTCTGTTAAGGAACAATCGAGATGTGGTAGCCCAGTCAGATAAGGAACTAGGTCAGACCCACACAGTCGAAATGAAAATCGACACCGGAGACCACCCCTGTGAAATTAAAAACCCTACCGAACACCTATACATAAAAGACCCTTGTAGAAGAGGCAGTAGAAAATGTTGGAAGCTGGGATGATCGAAAGATTGATCTCTCCTTGAGCTTCCCAATAGTAATAGTAGGTAAGAAAGATGGCGGCCACCGTTTCTGTGTAGATTTTAGAAAGCTGAATTCTATATCGAAGCCGTTGGCGGTGCCATTGCCATTGATAGACGACATTTTGGCATTGTTGGGGAAGGCAAAGTACTTCTCTACGTTGGACTTGAGGTCCGGGTATTGGCAAGTAGCCCTGGATGAGACTGACAAGGAGAAGGCCGCATTCGCGTGTCACCTGGGACTGTTTCAGTTCAGAGTGATGCCATTCGGTTTAGCTAATGCCCCGGGAGTCTTCCAACAGCTAATGTCAATAGTGTTAGGAGGATACGAGAGCTTTGCCATGGCGTATTTAGACGATATCTTGATATTTTCGGAGACAGTGGAACAACACTTTTTTCATTTAAGACAGGTGTTGGGAAGGTTGAGGAAACACGGATTAAAATTGAAATTGTCAAAGTGTCAGTTTCTGAGGGAAGAAACTAGGTATTTAGGCTTCGTCATAAACGGAGACGGTATTAAACCCGACATGGATAAGGTAAAGGTCATAAGGGAAATGCCAGAGCCTAAGACAGTGAGGCAGGTAAGAGGTTTTATAGGAGCTATAGGCTACTACCGGCGCTTCGTCCCGGCATTTTCAAGAATTGCCATACCGCTAGTGGCCCTGACGAAGAAATACGCTAGGTTCAAATGGACAGAGGACTGTCAACGAGCATTTGATTCGCTAAAGGAACAGTTGACAACCGTTCCACTGCTGACGTATCCAGACCTCAGCAAGCCCATGATATTATACACGGATGCCAGTGAGCAGTGTGTAAGAGCAGTACTTACCCAGCCGTGTCCTGATAAGGAAGGACCAGTGCCAGGCATACCAGAGGAAGTACCGATATACTTCCTCTCCCATAAGCTCTCAGAGACACAACAGAGGTGGCTAGTAATAGAGAGGGAAGCATATGCTATCATGTATGCTCTCCAAAAACTGGACTACTATTTAAATGGTGCGGTCTTCACTATAAAGACAGACCACAAGCCTCTGCAGTACCTATTGCAGGCGGAGTGGACAAATAATAAGAAAATTCAACAGTGGGCACTTAAGTTAAGTGGCTACCACTGTAAGATAGAGTATTTGGCAGGAAAGGAAAACACGTGCGCAGATTTACTCTCAAGAATACCGAAACAACTGGAAGAAAGATCTGTAAGGGTAGAACAGGGAGTAGATGATAAAGCCTATAGAATAGGAGTAATTAACTCTAATAAGCTAAAAGATCGCCCTATATTAGAATCGGACGAAGAAGGGGACGCCCAGATAATAACCGATCCTTACTGGACAGAAGGAATTGAGAAGGAGCAAGCAGACAGTGAAATAGCTGCTCTGAGAGAGAAGGTGAAGTCAGAGAGACCACCAAGTATGCCATAATAGAGGAAAGGCTGTATTATCTCTCAGGAAGGGATGAAGAAGTCAAACCCAAGTTGTATGTGCCCAAAAGTTTAAGACCAGAGATATTGAACAGTGCCACGAAAGGTTGGGTCACATGGGAATTGATAGGACATGTGATCTCATAGGAAGAAAGTACTATTGGCCCAAACTGTACGGAGAAGTCACTAACTATGTTCGAGTTGTGTAGTGTGCCAGTCGCAGAGCAGAAGGCAGGAAATGGCACCCTTGGAGGAAACAGACGTACCAAACTTCCCCTTCGAGAAAGTGAGTATGGATGTATCAGGACCATATGGGGAAACTGCACAAGGAAACAACTATATAGTGAGTTTTGTCGATTGGCTAACAAATTGGCCTGAGGCATTTGCAGTACCAGACAAGAAGGCCAGAACTGTGGCCGGGTTGATAATAAGCGAAATCTTCCCTAGGTATGGTGCCCCTGTGCAATTGGTAACAGATAATGGCACGGAGAATGTGAACAGCATCATGAGAGAGGTTTTGACAGGTTTGAATGTAGAGCACATAAAAACATCCCCATATCACCCCCAGGAAATGCTAAAGTGGAAAGGTTTCATAGAACCTTGGGAGATGTATTGGCCAAGTTGGTCAGAGAAAACACTAGAAATTGGGACTTGTATTTGACGCAGGCTCTGGCGGCCGTGAGGTTTACGATAAACGAAACCTCCAGATTTTCTCCTTATTTTTGTTGTTTGGCAGAGACGTGGTCCTGCCTGTAGATAACCTACTGAAGCCCCGAAGAAGGTATATGGGAGAAGATCATCATCAACTATTGCTGGAACAGCAACATAAGATATTCGTACAGGCCAGAAGAAGAATAAAGAGGGCCCAGAAGAAAAGAAATGAGAGGGTGAATGCTGAAAGAAAGGTGGTAGAATTGAAGGTTGGAGACCCTGTCTACTATAAAATCCACCAGAGAGAAGGAAAACTGGACCAGAGATGGGAACCGTACTACCGGATAGTGGAGCAGACGGGCCCAGTATCATATGTAATATGGGATCAAGTGGCAGGACGAGCGAGGAGGGTTCATGCCAATGATCTGAAGAAGGCTGAAATAGCTAACCTGGAAATGAGCGAGCCGAGGCCTAAAAGACAAGGAAAAGGAAGGTAACTCTGGTTGAACCGGAAGGAATGGAGACGGAGGAAGACTCCGAAGAAGATGAGGAGATAGGTCGACTTGACCAGATAAACGAAGCAGTCCGAGTGACGGAGTTGGAACCCTCAGCGGGGATTAGCGATGTTCAGTCGTCGACTGAATCAGTGCAGAGAAGACCCCGTGAGATCGCCATCACACCCCCATGTCCGAAGAAAAGGAAGAAAAAGACGAAGAGGTCCAATCAAGCAGTCGAAGGCTCTAAAAAGAGGCACCCTGAACAGGACGAAGGGCCCAGCGAGTGGGAGGAGGAGGATCAAATACCCTTTCCCAGCTTAAGGAAAGGATAAAGAACAGGAGAAGTTTAGACATAGAGTCGAGAGGTATTGAAGACATTCAAGGCGAAGACTCTAAACAGAAAGAAGAATCAGGGGATGGAGAAGAGGACAAAAAACTCCTGGACGAGAATTAAACACAGAAAGAAGGTTAGAGGTTGAACAGGAATCACCTCAGAAGATGAGATCAGGGAGGAGAGAAGAACCCCAAATCTCAGTAGAACAAAAGGGCTGTGCAGAATAGAAGCATTTAGTGTCGACAGATAACGACACTGGCTCATCCAAAATCCTATTGGCTGACTATGGTAGATGTGAGTGGAGGGATGGAGTCGCGGGCTGCACCTCACAAGGGACGGAAGAAGATCATTGGCATTATTGATTGGCCACCAGTGGTGTCATGAAGTACGACCTTTAGAGTGGGCGCCACGCACACCTGACCGGACCATTCTGTCTGCTAGGGGTTAGTTAGAGGAGGAAGAGCCGAACTAAGAGAAAAGTTATGAAATGATTGAGTGATGAGTCGAGCGAGACTAAGTGATTGTGAAGAATAACAAGAGAATTTGTTACCTTTCAGGAATGATAGCAAGGTACAAGGTGGAAGCAGACTACATAGCATTAAATTCGGGGAGAACGAAATTTATGTTGCTATCAGCTGAAGAAGCTAGAAGGTGTAGAGATGATACCCTGGGGACTTGTACCTCGTTGAGCCCTATCTACAAAACTGGTAACCGCAGAATGTGCATATTAGAATTGTTTGAAGAGAAGGGGGAAGGAATCAAAAGAATCTGCCAAGTAGAGGTATTAACAAACTCGGCATTACCACAAGCTATCAGTGTTTCAGACGGGGTGTGGGCAGTAGCCACACAGAAACATATCAGCCTGTCTAGGGTATGTGGGGGAGAGTCCACAAGGACATTAAGAATAAGGCCACCGTTATCCCTGGTGACGCTACCCATGGATGTTCGGCGGTTGGGGTGTCCATCTCCCTGCCCCCTATTACCAGATGGAAGAAAGGTATGAAGAAAAGATTCACTCATAGAGATGATTGGTAGAGGCTTAGTCAATTGTACAGAATTATGGGAGCCGATAGTGAAGAGATTCTCTAATGTCACCTTAAATAAGATGCCAGTATTAATGAAGCCAATAGAAAAGATCGATATGGATCACTTAAGGGATAAGTTAAGTGCGTTGGGAGACGAAGGTGTAGCTTGGGAAGACGATGAGCAGATCGCGATAAGTTGGTCAATAGTAATGGGTACATTCCTAGTTATAGCCATCGGGGGTGTAATAATATGGAAGATTAAGAGTAAGAGAAGATTGGCGAACGACAGTCTAGTGAGCATGCAGCAACTCGAGAGGGAGATGCCGAGCAGTGTTCCTTACTCAGACAGGACTGGCGAAGAAATTGCTGAAAGACCAATGGAGGAGGCTGGCGTGAGACCACCACGTGCGGCGGAAAAACCTCCCACGGCAGAGAGGAAAACATTGACCAAGAAGAACAAACCCTAGTGAACACATCTGCACCTACAAACACACGCACACATTACCTTGCATGTAAAAAAAAAAAAAAATGAAAAGAACATTTCATTGCATGTAGAACAGAAGAAAATGAAAAGAACATTTCGTTGCATGTAGAACAGAAGAAAATGAAAAGAACATTAAATTGCATGTAGAACAAAAGAAAATGAAAAGAACATTTCATTGCATGTAAAACAGAAGAAAATGAAAAGAACATTTCATTGCATGTAGAACAAAAGAAAATGAAAAGAACATTTCATTGCATGTAGAACAAAAGAAAATGAAAAGAACATTTCATTGCATGTAGAACAAAAGAAAATGGAAAGAACATTACCCTTGCATGTTAGAAAGTAGAATAGAATTGCATGAGACAAATGCATGGTGCATGTTAAATGATGTACTTGGTTTAGGTGTCATTTACGGGTAAATGACAAATCAGTTAGGGAGGATTGTGGCACCTTGCATTATTAGAAATATTCATAGAAATATGATTTAATTTTTTCTTACTCGGTTTACTAAACAGGTTGTTGATTTTTTTTTTAAAACGGAAAATAATTGAGTTGAAAATAATTCACTAAGATTGTACTTGGACGATCCTAAGCGAAGAAGAAGGAAGGGGAAAGAGAGAGTCGAGAAATACAAAAAAGCGGTCATTAACAAAAAACACGAGTCAGAAAGATATCTTAGCTAGCATGTTGACCGAATTTTTTAAAGACAATTGGAAGAATAGAATTAGAAATAATAAGAAGAAAGAAAGGAAAAAAGACATGATATCAAAACGGGCCGCTTGATGGAAGCCAGATATCGGTCAAAGCACCTAGCCTACTTTTGCATGGAAAGACACCTTATCAATTTGGATAAAGAGAAATTTTGGGAACAATGAAACAATCTTAATCAGAGAGAAAGTGTCTTTTGGGTTGAGGGAGGACCGGTGGAACGGTATACAGGCTCTGACCTGTTAAAAAATTAGAACCCCACAATAATAAAGTGGAGACATTTTCAATGTAGATAATTAAGATTTTTGACTATCAGGAAAAACAAAGAGGTAAAAAGAGGGACAATTGCTTTTTGGCTCACAGAGGGCGCCAAGAAGGCGGAAAAAGATCCTTTCTGAGGTCAAGTCTAATTAGCGGCGGGCTGTTTGACAAAGTCCAGGTGAGAGAAGGCCAAGATGGTCATTTTTCGTACGTGCGAAAAAAAAAAAGGAAAAAATTAGATTTTGTTTTTTTTAGAACAAGAACGATATAAGCCCGCCCTGATTGATTGCAGGAAACGCCCAATCAGGATCTCATTAGCCGAAAACGGTCACGTGGCTGCAGAAAAGAAAAGAAAGAAATGCTCAACCAGAATCCCATTAGCCGAAAACGGTCACGTGGCTGCGGAAAAGAAAAGAAAGAAATGCTCGATCAGAATCTCATTAGTCGAAAGCGGTCACCTGACATACGAGAGACCGAGAGAGATGGATATGCGCCTCCCCACCAAAAAGCACTATGAGGAAGTAGGGGTGAAAACAATAGCGATAATGGAGAAATCAAAATAATGCGACTTTTGGAATTATCGAGAAAACCCCTGACGCCGACAGACCCACCCCAGTTTGTTGCGGCGTCAATAAAAGCAGGACCCCAGTCGACAGAAATCAGTTGAGTTGGAGTTGAGAGTTGCAGCTGGACCGCGGGCAGGGATAGAGCCTGAACGCGGCCATCAGGCCCGATTCACTCGCCCCTTTGCGGGCAAAAGAATCCTCAGACAAGAAATCCTTCCAGCCCAAGTCGAAGACAGAAGAGTTCAGCCCCGGACGGCAGCGAGAAGAGATCACCCCGACGACAGAGATTTGCGGCTGAGTTGCGGCAAGAGATCCTTCCAGCCCAAGTCGAAGACAAGAGAACTTCCAGCCCAAGTCGAAGACAAGAGAACTTCCAGCCCAAGTCGAAGACAAGAGAACTTCCAGCCTAAGTCGACGAAGAAGAAGAAATACAACTCAAGTCGAAGAGAAGAGTCAACTGCGAATGATCGATAGAAATTAGCCCCAGTGTCGAACCAAACCACACCCGACATACACAATTCTAAAGAGTAGGCAATTCAGAAATCTTTAGGTTGTGTGATAGAAGCTTGCGCCATAGTCCACAGAGCGGGTTGGGAAATGAGAACAATTTTGTTTTTATGTAGCGACATTAAGATATAAAAGGTTGTTACCCATTTTTTTTCATCAGCAATCTTTTTGTCTCGTGAGTTTATTTTCTCTTTTATTTGTGTTTTGCCACCCCCGTCGGACTCAACTTGTATCGGCCCCAATCCCTGCTGGTCCCGTCTGTCTAAGATCTAAACACAGCGTGGGTAGACAGACCGGAGATCGGTACAGTTGCTTTAGTGACCAGGTATTGGAAGCGAGTCGGGAAAGGCGAGGCTGGTGATCATCTGACCAAGGGGTTGGAGCGGCACGCTTGGACCCAGGAGGAGCGACCAGGAGGAGCGACGTCACCGTTGGCGCCGTAACCAAAGGATCCGACCCTGGGCCAGGTGTGTAACCGTCACAATATGAACGATACCAGAATACCCATCAATTGAAGGATGCCGTTAAGAAAGCTTTTGCAACAATCAGCAAAGGACAGCTTCGTAAAATATCACAAAGGACATGGCGCCCCATCATTTTGTGCCACAAAAATGATGATGTTCATACAGACCTTTTCGATGTGTAACAGCGTCAATGAAAGTGAATAAACTGAATCCAGTACATGTGCTTTGTATTACTTGTTATTCTATTCTTCTCCTCGTTACTTTGTGGTAAGGGTGACAAGACTTTCGGATCACTCTGTACATGAAATTGAAGGGGAATGCTTCTTGTCCTTCCAAATCCAGAGCCTTCTCACTCTTGTTGGTGGAACCGCTTCCTGTTTGACCTTCACTGTTATGATACAATGACCTTGGGATGGCTCGGATTGATAACAGCAATGTATGTGCGGTTAAAAATACATTTATTTACATTCAACAGCCATTACAATAATGGGGACAGAAGTGGGTCTTCTAAGGGTAGTTAATACTCGGAAACACTAAAGGGGAATATTTAGATTGTGATCTAAGAGTCTCAGCATGCTAATACATCATCGCCCTCTTATGAAGATAAATAGGGAGGATATTATTCGTGGTATCACAGATCCAGTCTTTGTGGTACTTTCATGAGCGGTCTGGAGCAACATAGCTCTGACTTTGGCCTGTCAATTCTGTCTGTGTATGGTTCAGCATGAGTGAGCGGGTTTTGTGCAGCAGGCACTAATGTTATAGTGCGAGGTTTGATATGTGGTTTAACATTAGTAGATGGTGTGTTGGCATCGAGTGATGGTGGGTGCTTATATCTGAGTTTTTGTCAACTTCTAGCAGGCCTTAAGAATTAACTGTTCTTGTGATGGATGCTGCCAACTGTAGATTCAGCCATATGTGTCCTTGGCTCAGAAGTGGTATGTGTTACCATTCCAGGTTCCTATAACTTGATTTTCTCATCCTGGTGACTATTCCGTTAGTCATACCAATCTTTTTGGTGCCTTTGGTGCCTGAAGAATCTCAGTATCGCTGTATTTTTAATTTCTTTGATACTTTTATACGTGGATGAGCAAATGAAGTGTTTGCTCTTAGACAACAGGTTAAGTATTTTAGTTTGGTCATCATCACAAAATGGGGCGAGAACTTGTTGAGGTAGTTAACTAGTCTCAGGAAGCTTGCTATCCGTTCCTCATCCTCAGGTGGTTCTATTTGTGTGATTGCTTTGACCTTTTTGGGGTCTGGTTTTACACCATCTTTGGATATGATGTGACTGAAGACTGGTAACCGTGGAACATGTCACTAGTTTGTCGGGGTTGGGTTTACAGTTTACAATCGTGTCATCACTTATGGGTAGAACATTCTTGATGTCCCCAAAGTTCTTGAACGTGGCTTGTTGAAATTCATCTTATGCACTTTTAGCTCCCATTGGGTATTTGTTAAACATCACTTATGGGTAGAACATTCTTGATGTCCCCAAAGTTCTTGAACGTGGCTTGTTGAAATTCATTCTTATGCACTTTTAGCTCCCATTGGGTATTTGTTAAACATCACTTATGGGTAGAACATTCTTGATGTCCCCAAAGTTCTTGAACGTGGCTTGTTGAAATTCATCTTAAGCACTTTTAGCTCCCATTGAATATCTGTTAAACATCACTTATGGGTAGAACATTCTTGATGTCCCCAAAGTTCTTGAACATGGCTTGTTGAAATTCATCTTATGCACTTTTAGCTCCCATTGGGTATCTGTTAAACATCACTTATGGGTAGAACATTCTTGATGTCCCCAAAGTTCTTGAACGTGGCTTGTTGAAATTCATCTTATGCACTTTTAGCTCCCATTGGGTATCTGTTAAACATCACTTATGGGTAGAACATTCTTGATGTCCCCAAAGTTCTTGAACGTGGCTTGTTGAAATTCATCTTATGCACTTTTAGCTCCCATTGGGTATCTGTTAAACATCACTTATGGGTAGAACATTCTTGATGTCCCCAAAGTTCTTGAACATGGCTTGTTGAAATTCATCTTAAGCACTTTTAGCTCCCATTGGGTATCTGTTAAACATGTAACTGCCAAATTGGGTGATGAATGTTGTCGATTCCTTTGATTTTTTTTTATTAGCTTCATCTGCCAATAACCCGACTTGATATCCACTATGGTGAACCATTTTGCACCATGTACTTTTGAAATATCCTCTTTAAATGTAGGGATCACAAAATGAGGTCGTAGTATGGCTTTGTCATTGGTGTCTAGGCAGAGCCTGACTCACTCGTTGGTAACACAAATGAGTTGAGCGGTAAGGTTTGGTCTCGTGACTAGGGTTATGATGCCTATTTTCACCAGTGAGTCTAGCTCTCCATTTTGAATTTGTCTTTTAAGACTATTGTTGGGTCTACTTATATGGAGTACTCGCCTGGCAGACATCCAATGTCGTCAAAAATGTCTGGAAACAGTGAAGAATTTTCCCCACATTTTAGGATAATCTTTGAGGCCTGTTCTCAGCTTCTGCACTGTCTCTGGTCTCGGGTTATTTCCTTTATTCTGTTAGACCGGAACGTGCCTATTTCTATTGTAAATAGACTCTCCCACAGATAAGTAGTAGTAGTAGCAGTCGCCAGTGAAGCTGAGTGAGTTGTGTGAGTCAGTCGATGTCGGACATTAAAGTATGAGCCCCACAACTAGATTGCTGCGTCATTAACTATTATTTCAAGTTCCTAACGTTTTGTACGTCGAACCTAATTTAGGACCGACTTAGTGAAATACAAGCCTCCACCGTGAAAACTACTCTACAACACATTCCGTGTTGGGTGAAATGTCTACCTTGATTGTCAAGTTGAGGGCCACTAGTCTCAACATTCCATTTTTGATAGGGATTATTGTGGGGTGAACCTGTCACGATGTGTCACTCCCAAGAAGCAAGCTCCTGCTTGCTTTATCATAGAACCTCCAAATGCAAAAAGTCGCACTCGTGTTTCTTTGAGTGCTCCGTCCTTCAGTTATATTAAAACTCTCAAGGGTAGAAGGTAGCTCCAGTGTTAATTTTTGCATTGATTCCTTACTGGGCTGTTTTGTTGCTTATTCTTAACTTTGCATAGGCTTCTGTTGCACCTAAGGGTATGCAGTGTCCCTATTGATGTTCTGCGGCTCTGTTTCTACTTGGTTTGAGGTAAAGTCCCGGTTCAGGTATAGTTGTAGATTCTCTTTTATGTGTTCCCCAAGGACACATGCCACAGTGGATAAAGGCGTTAGTTAGATTCAGTGACAGGACCCAAAGAGTGTGAATTCAATACCCGGTTAAGGGAGTGGAGAACTTTCAGAGGAGATAACTGACATTCATTAAACATGGCACGTGGAACTAGAACAGTCTACCCCAGTGAGTGAAATAAAGGGTTCAGTTCGACATTCCAACCACCGGAAGAAGGCCAGAGCGTACAACGGCCGAAACGTTGTAATAAATATGGCGACAAAGATGAGGAAAATAGTCCGAATAATGTAAATAATGTACATAATACCTCATCTCAGAAATATAAACAGATACAGGTGTTTCGATTCATCTAGTACAGGTGCCAGGTCCCTAAGGGAAACTATGTCTTCCCTTCCTTCTGGATTTCTTATGTAAGCATATTCTGGGTTAGCTTGTAGTAATTCTACCTCTACAAATGTCGTGTTTCCATAAGAGTCCCTTCTTTGAGTTGGTTAGCCAGTTAAGTATCGAACATCGCGTACCTGATTTACGCTGGTAGTTAAACAGTCTCTCATGTGGGGCGCAGTTTGTGGCTGTGCATAGAAAGGACCACATGGAATTTAGTAGCATCGGGTAGCACTAAATCCCACATAGACTGGAGCAGTCGTTTTCATTTAAATAATAATTGCACCGAGCTCCAGTGTGTCCTTTTAGCCATGCCACTTGTCCATTTTTCCGAGGGTTGTAGCTGGTTGTATGGTTAGTAGCGGGGTTCCCTTTGAATGTAGGATGTTTTTCGTTTCACTGGACAGATCAAAGTGTTTGTAGTGTAGCATACCAAATACTATGACTAGCTGGTATAAACACTCAATCATAATGACTGAAAAGATGTCTCTGTATGTAAATGCAAAAGGGACCCAGCTGAACTCATTGATGACCATTAGGATGTATTAGTTTTTCTTTCTGAACATCAGGAGTGGGCTTTTAAAGTCCATATTCAGCCTTTCTAATGGTTGAGTTGCTTTGATCAGTTTCCCTTCTGAATCAGGGTTTTCATATGTACACGTTTTGCATTGCGAGGTACATCTGCGAATATCTTCCACTGGGTAAGTGGTGCACACAAAATGAGCCATACGGGCGACTCCTGGAAGACTGAGGGACTCATGAATCTCCTTTAAGGTATCAGTGTTGATAACCGCACAGTTTGCTTTTGTGAGTGCATTCAGGGCCCAGGGTCTATGCCATAAGGTTATGCTGACACATCATCATTTTATCATTCTTGGATAGAATAGCCCATTTCTTATAACTAAATATGATTGATAAGGCTTGTTGGTCAGTTGTCAGTGTAAATGCCTTTTTTATTAGGTAATAGGGCCACTCTCTCAAGGCGTTCACGCCAAAAAGCCACTGGGCACCCCTCTTGGTTCAGGGTAGTAGCTATACACTGGTTAATTGCATCCATCAGTACCTAAAAGGACTTATCTTCATTAATTGTACTGTCTACAGTATCTTCCAGACTTTGCTTTAGCTCCTGAAAGGCTTATTTTGTTTCTTCCGGAAGTGGGAATGTTGAATTCTCGTTCAGTTTTATGATTTTATTTGAGTAGTTTCAAATTCACTTGCTGTAGTATGAAAAATATCCCACAATTCTTTCTTGGGCAGCAAATGATGTGGGTTCCTTGAGTTCTCTTAATAGTCGGAACCTTTCAGTGTCTGGCCAGATCTCATTGTCTTTCACCTTGTATCCCAGTAGCTGTAGCTCTTCCACTGCTAATACAGACTTCTTCTCATTGAAGGTGTGACCATACTTGTCTACCATCTCTCTTAGTCTACTAAGGTTCTTGTCGTGTTCCTTCTTGTTTTTACTACTCTAACGTCCAGAGAGTTCCTGCCAGGGGAGGTAATCTAGGTACTATACTGCACCTATTACAATCAATGGAAAACATATTCATTAAACAACTTTCTCATGGTTTTGATTGTTGACTTGTCCTTACTTCATATAAATGTAAGAATATGAAAATTCCTGGTTATAAAATGGTACAAAAACTGACTAAAAATAACATAAATGTCATACATAAAAGGTGTAATAGCATATTTGAAAATTGTAATTTTTTTTTTTATTAAAAGCACAATTATATCACAAATAAGTTTACAAGATATCGTCATTGACTCCCACTCTCATAAGACTTTCTGCAAAGTCAGTGAGGCTGATACTTATCTGGCATTGGTATGGACAATGACGACAAACAACTGTTTCTGAAAGATGTGGTAACTTTACTCATCGTCTTTACACTTTTTTTTTGTTTCTTTTGAACGTAATTCTCTGCATTTTGAAGTGAGCTGTGGCACCTAAAATGATGTTTCTTTCCCCAATAATGGGGTGTTTGGAAAGAAAGAGGAAATATGTTGGTCTTTTTCACTGTCCAATGGTCACTATAGGCATCGATATATCCCTGGTATACTAACATCTTAACACAATGAAAGGAATGCCTAGAATAACTTAAAGGAATGCGTTACGCATGAAAACATTTTATATACAACACTGAAGTACACAAATGTAATTCATAATGTGCTAGACATATTGAACCTGAACCGGAGAAATGGTGAACAGGACTTGCCTTATTCTTGTCTGGCATGTAGGAATTCGATTTGAGAGAAAGCGAGTACGTTGTTTCATCAAAAGATACCCTTCTTCTTTGTTGTCCTACAAGAAATTGGTTCATTAGCAACAGGCGAATGATTGGTGATTCCCTATTATAAGTAGACTATTGCAGAGATGAGAGACGTCTCTGTCGGGGTACATCGTACTGTACGTACAGTTGTGACAGGAGAAACGAACGAAGAAGTGCATACAGGGAAGAGAACAATGAAAAATACCAAGAAACTGGTGTAGAGGAAGAAACACTCAATTTGAAATTGTGTCCCGAAACACAGTTGCTAATTTCTTTTGACCACGTCATATTAAGATGGAATACACACACACACACACACACACACACACACACACACACACACACACACACACACACACACACTGTGTGTGTGTGTGTGTGTGTGTGTGCGCGCGTCACAAATGTTTCTACACAGATAAAACAAAAAAAGGCATGCAGTAGGTGAAGGGGAGAAATAAAAAAAATGATTTTACTTATAATGTCCTCAAGTTGGTGATGACAAAAACCCCACGTTGATATGTTTTAGGTTCCTATTTAGGATGCATATGATTAAAACTGGCTATCACATCTGCCTTTGCTGTGAGCTAAGCAGCAACTCGCCGTCTTCACCAGCAGGCTGCCATATAATTGTCAAGAGCCCCTTAAGTCATCTGTTAATCCTTACTGTCAAAAAGAAGTTAATTGTCTTCTACATTCCAACACCGGGTTTGGTGGTCAACTTCCTTTGTTTATTTGTATCTGACCTCAAAGGTCACAATGAGGAAGTAAGAGGAGAAATAAATGCTCTAAAAAGAATAATAGTCCACTAAACTATTATTTTAACATTTGGGTAGCATTTTTACATGAATTGTTTAATGTGCAGTGAATGTCAGGATTTGATTTCGATGAAGGGCTATGCAGAAAATCCTTCAGCAGGAACGCTGAGATGTTACTTCATCAACCTTTTTTAGTGCCCCACTTTTGTGAGGGTAAAATTTCCTAACTAACCACGAAATTGAATTTTTGAACTGTTGTCCTCATCTTTGTTGCCATATTCAAGGACACATTACCCAGTGGATAAAAGCGTTGGTTGGATCCATTGACTTGACCCAAAGAATTGTGAGTTCAATACCTAAATACTGCAGTGGTGAACAAAAGTTGGAGAGTTGAGTTAAAGGGAGATAACTGAGACATCCAGAAGAGGCATGGCATGTGGAACTAGAACAATCTACCCCCAATGGAGAAAATAAAGGGGTCAGTTTAAAATTAAAATAGAAGGGTGGAGCGTGCAACAACCAAAATGGCAACAAAGATAAGGACAACAGTTTGAACAATATAAATATTGTGTAAATAAAAGTTATATCTCTTGTATAAAACAATAAAATTAATTGAAATTTCGATAAAATATTACAAAAGCCTCCTTATATAAACGCATATAATTGATACTGTTAGTTGATTGTAATCACAGAATTATTTCCTTTTTGAACTTCTGTGCAAAATAGTCTAACAGTTGTTAAAAAGAAAAAATAAAATAATTTAAAAAAAAAAAGATGCTTACACTATAAAATGACATTTAGATTCATCAGTATGTGTTTATTTAATAAAAATTCTCTCGTCGCAAATAACAATGTGATGAATTTTAAAATTGCTCAGAAAAATTAGTATTAATTTAAAAAAAAAAATTTCAGTGTAGATATTTTTCCTGTCAAATCCAAAAGAAAAGTATTTTATAAAATTATGCAAGCACTGATTCTCAACAAAAATTCTTTTTGAGTTTTATTGAATTAATTTCAGTAATGTTTGTGATAAACTGTCAGTATTTTCACACTTGACATTGAATAATTAACTGAAATTTTACAGAAATAACATCTTCAGGGATATTTCTTTATCTAACAGTAAAAACATTTCATGAACACACCCCAAATTTAAAAGTACACACAATTTATTGAAAAGTGGATGGGAAAACTGCCCCCACCCCCACCAAATACTCCCTCAATTTTTCTAATAACCATGGTGCTTATTTCAATTCATTCATTAATAAATATATACTGAAAATTTTTATTTAAATCTGATAATTCCCTGATTTTGGGAAATTTTAAAAATAAAACTGTTGGCTAGTGTTTTTTTGCTTTCATTTTTGGAAAAACATTCATTTTGGTGGGGTCCCAAGTTATAATGTACTTTTCACAAAAAAAATAAAAATAAAATGTGTATTCCAATTTAAAAATACTTTACTTTTTTTCTTTTCTTTTTTTTCTTTTTACTAATATTCATCCGATACAAGGCCCAAGAGACACTCAAGGTAGAAAGTTACTGTTTGGCATAGCATAGGAAAGGCTAAGCATTAGCAGTATAGAGTTGAAATAAACTGGAAACCCAATCCTAAACAGGAAATAATGGATAAACCTCTACTCCTGTTTAAAAGACTGGGGAGGAGTGTGAACCGGACGATAGGCAAACTTATCTACTTCTTTATTGTGCCAAATATATGCAAGATTTTTTTTTTATTTCTGTGAATTGTCACTTAATGAGTAGTTTAGTTTATTTTATAAAACTATATGTGGAAAAACTATTTGTGGCTCAGGCAATAAAATTGATGGCTATGAAAAAAAAAAAAAAAAGAATTGAGAAAGCAAACTCTTCCTTTTGATTATTTTCCATCAATCAGAGGAACAGAATTTAAAACACATGATAACTGGTTACCTAAATAAAAACAAGGTTGCTAGCCAGTAAAAATGGCTATTCATTCATGTGTCGTCAGGATGGATAAGGACACAGACATGAGGATAATCTTGATGAAGAAGCAGATGAGACCAAAAAGTTTTTGAAATGCCAAGTGGCCAACCAAAAGCTCTGGACACCATGACTGAAAATGAAAACTAATAATTGGTTCTGAAGCCAACTTTAGAGAGATGCAGACTAAATCTTATTTGTCAGATTGCTGTTACCAAAATTTTTTAGTTGGTCTTTGAAACTGCTGTCACCCTCAAGCCCCTCCCTGGTCATCCAAGATGTCCAACACCTACAGCTGGTCAATAGGTGATCGTTTCAATCCAGGCCTTGCCCTATCCCATGTTGTGATTTGCTTTGATCATAAGGCAGGCCAATATCAAATCGCCATCAAGTATCTTCGTATTGGGCTGGTTCAAGCTGGGTGAAAACGCAAAGAAGAAAAAAAATATATATGCACTCGAATAAAAAAATAAATACTATTTTTTATATAAGGTCCTTTGTACAACAGTTGGTTAATTGTTGTTAAAGTCTAGGATTTTTCACAAAGACAATTATTGACCCAACCTGCTTCTTAAATCAGATGTGACACTTTGTTAACTTGGTAAAGTTTGTTTTGCTGATTAGGTGAAGTTTGGCACAAGGCTGATATCGAAGGTTCTCATCAGTAGATAATCACATGGGGTGTCTCACATCTGGAACGATCTCTCTTGATAATCTCTCCTTTCTCGCTTCAAGGCATTCATATTTATTGACGTTCACTCAAAATGGCATGGGAGATGATGTGGCTGGGCACTCAGTATCTTCTCTACCTGTCATCTTCATTGTCTGGATTCTATAAATTAATTACTTCCTAATTTGGGGAATTCCCCTCTTCCATGGGTGATGGTCACAGGCATTAATCTGCCCAATAACTTCCATCTTCTTTTATTACCATATTACCATTTTATTACTAATAACCCTTCCTTGGTGTTTCATCTGCACCTGCCACCTCAGCCACCCTCCAACCAATGGTTGTTGACAGCCTTGGGTTGAAGACGCAAGAAAAGATTAATTCCAAGTTTGTTATCCATACAGAAAATTTTCCCACGTCAACCCCATGTTTTTATGGTCTTCTTATTTCCAAATTATGATTTTAAATCCTATCCGATTCTCTCCTCTTCATAACCCATATTTTTAGCTGTATGTCATCAAGCAAGTGTTAAAATATTTGCCATGTGATTTGTCATAGTTGAATGTTGTTTTCTCTGTTAGGCATCTGGTTCATGGCCTTTTTTGAGGAATAAAATCTTCAATCTTTCCCACGGGGGTTTATTGGTATGTCGTTCAGTCTATTCATTAACCCTTACTATTTATCAGGAGTATATCGACATATTCATCGTTCTATTCATTCAGCCTTCTTATTATTTACCAGTAACAAATAGTGTCACACTGCTGTCTTGACTTCAACTGCTGACAGGTCAAAACACTCACAACTATGAGAGAATTTTCACTGTATCCAGCCTTTTTTAAAATTTGTTTTTTAAATATTATCAATTTAAAGTTCCATTTGAGGATGCTTATTTTGTACTTATCCAGGTTAATTCCATTTGGCACTCAAAAGAATATTTAAGCAAACCTTTTACTTTCCTTGTTGATTTTAAACTATTGGAAATAAACAAATTCTTTCAATTTATTCAATATTTGTAATATTGTCTGTTATTGGGTAGAAAATAAAGTTTGAGTGTGTTTTAATATGGTATGTATGTGGGTATTTAATTGTATTGGAAATAGGGTTTATTTAAATATAAGTTTTTAGACATTTTTAAAATATTGGCACATTTTCTGGCTCTCATTGACTCATCAAACCACCATTATGGATGAAAAATGTAAACAACAAATTTAAAAATCACTTATAAATCCAGTATTTGTCCAAGAGTTATGTTTCAGAGTCATTTAAAGACTAATTAACATAGATTTTGTAAAGATAATGTTTACTTTTCACTGAAAGTCTAAAGAAAATAATATTAATTTGTCCACCTTTGCCTGTGGATACAAAGGTTGAAACATAAAAACTGTATAATAGTGCACTCCTGAATTAAAAAAATGTACAAAAAAATTAAATACCAAATAAAAATTAAAGAAATATGTAACAAAGTACAATAAGCAAAAAATTGGTATTTATATTTAAAAATAAATTATCTTTACGTAACCAACAGTTTAAGAATATAATTTGTTATTCTATACGCTTTTATTAAACTTAGTAGAATTAATAATTTTATTTTTAATATATTAGAAGTAGTTTGTAGGAATATTATTATTATAAATAAATAAAAATAAAATATAAAATAATAATAATGAAAATTATAAATGAAATAAAACAATAACATAAAATCTATAAAATAAATAAAAATTAAAAATAACAAAAATACTCCCAGCATGCCACAAAAACTGTTCTGTCTGGAAATACAAACATCCCGCCAAAGATGTTAAATTCAATATCTTCATGAAGAATGGTACAGGCAACATGTCCAACTTCTCTCTATAATATGGCTTGTAATATTATGGAGTAAATTTCTCCTTTATCACATGTACCAGAAAACAATTGTAAACTAGATTCATTTCATCTGATATATTAACCTTAAATTCTGACTGCAATTTGTGAGAGACTGGCTAAATCAACTCTAGAGCAGTTGGTTATATATTCATTTGTCCAGCATTCTCATTCTCAAGTTTGCAATATTGGATGCAAATAAGATGTCATTTACTTCTGCATTCGTTGGTTGGGAGTAACCCCTGGTCAACATTGCACTTGACTTCCCTTTGACAATTTGGTGTATATGAAGGCATAACACCACACAGAGCTTCATGATCCAAATGTTTTTTGAAATTATTTAAAATAAATTTATAACTTGAAGTTTGTACCAGAAGGTATGGAATATTATTCTGAACGCCTTCAGAAATGTTATACATTTGCTTTCATACTATACGTCATAGTGATGATATACATGAATTCTGAAATGTGATAAGTAAAGATTAGTAATAAAAATAAAAACATAGGAATGTGGTGATAGAGAATTAACTAAATAAAATAACAAGAAAACCAAAATTTGACCATCTTTAAAATTAGATAATAAAAATCACCAGAGCCATAATTCAACCAACCAATTAGAAAACTTTTACAACCAGGATGTAAGAAATAAACAAATAATACTAAGGAGACCAAAATTTCAGTATCTCTAAAAATAGATAGTTTGACCAACCAATCAGAAAGCTTTAACAATCAGAATATAAGAGCAAAGCCAATGAGAAATGAGTGGCCTTCTCAAATTTTTTGATACATTTTATCCATTTTGTGATGCTGTGGTTATAGAGAAATGAAATGCATGATTTGTATGATTAGCTAGTGTGCTACATTTGCTACATTGAAAACAAACATAACTTCCTTTACTTTGAATAGGCTATTAGACACCAAGGCTATTTTGCCAGTAAATATAGTGTTTTAGAACTAAGAATATATATATATATATATATATATATATATATATATATATGTTTATTTATAAAACAATAAACAATATTCATTCATTATAGTTATGGAACTCAGTGTTGGAGATACTTTCAGTTCATTTGCTGAACTTGAAGAAAAACTAAAGTTACCAATAAAACTGTAGTGAATCTTGATAAAAATAAAATATATAAACCAAAATAAAAATAATTAAAATAGGCATTTGTACTTTTCTTTAAAACCTTTATCTCTTTCTCTCTCTCTTGGAGCTTCTCTTTCTATATTTCTCTTGAGGCAACCCTCAAATAAAAAGAGGAAGAAGAAGAAAAGACTGAACATGGTTGAAAAATAGGGGAAGTTTGCTGGACCAGAGTTTAGCCATTTGTGACTAAAACCTACCAAAATTCAGGGAGGTGCCATGCATAACTTCTTTCATAAAAAATAATGAAAAACAAACGAATGCTAGAAAATAAAATTTTATTTTAAAAAATTGACACAAAGAGATTTTTGATGTTAGCTGAAAGCAAGGTTTACATTAGAATCTTGGAGCCTAGTCCAAAGGATATAAGCTGACACCGCTGGGCTAGAAGAAGATGGGATGAAGAGAGTGATAAAGAAAAGATGCTACTGCAGAGAAATCAGCCATGTGTGATGCATGAAGAAGTAGTTAAGAGGCATTCTGCTAATGACATTTCTGCTTTGCTTAGGGCAGAGTAAAACACAGTAGATTGACACTGACCTAATTCTGATATTACAACTATCCCTTGCATGCGCTGACTTTAAAACTACCACAGCAGGACTTACTCAAAGCTACTAGCAATATCTGCCTTGTAAATGAATATTTTACCAATACTAAATACCGAAGGATTTGTGAGAGACAAAAAGTTATCTCCCCTTGAATAAACAAAAATAACAATAAAAAATAGTTATAAATATTCACAAGGATTAAAACTGTCATGTGACCTCAAGAGAACTGCATAAGACATCATTTTGAAGAGTGAATTGTTCTCTTTCTTGAAGTTACAGAATCAAGGCACACATTGTCATGCTTGTGACAAACCAAGCAGATAAGTACAAAAATTCATATTGTTTTTGGTACTCAGACTTTTGCAAGTAGCTACATGCTAATTTTGTATTAAGTATTTCAAATAAGTGTTTTTATACAAAGATTTTTGTGTTTTATTTAAACTTTTCATATATTAATGTTGTATGTTTCATTCACTTTAAATGAGGTCAATATTTCATATCCCACACAACAATCACTCATTACTCTAAAATAAAAATATTTGATTATACCTTATCCAGTTCATTTTATGTCCTATGTTTCTGATAGCTCCAACACTACATCCAAGGCAAATTTCGGATTTTCAGAGACTGTTATGTTTGAAGTGCTTAAAATATTCAGAGACTTCTATATTTCTTTTAATAATTCATGATGAATAAATGATTTTAACTTGTGTTTTAACAGTTGATGATCGAAAAGATTTTAAATTGTCTTAACAATTGATGATGAAAATAAATAAACTTCTGTTAAATCTGTGTGTTGTTATTTTAAACATTACCTGCCCTCATTATAATAATAATATTTACCGGCAAAATGGCCTGGGGGTCTATTTTACTGAGACCAGTAAAAATCATGTGTGTTTGTTTTACAGGGACCAGGAAAAATAGCCTCTTCCTAAATTTTTTTGTTCGTAATTTCTTATAAGAGTTTTTCTTTTATATCTTAGGAATACATTTCAAAGAAATTATTGTATTATTCAAAGAACATATATGTATATAATTTTGGTAAGTACAGAAATAAAGAAATGTTTGCTTAATCTGTAGCTGGCAACATATTTTATCAGATATTGTCCTGATTGTTTGCTTTCTTAGGCTGTTGAAATGAAAGAAAGAGTTTAGATTTTTATTTCTTTTTGGCAATAAAATGATTGTTCTAATGTGTCATGGGAGTATTCTATATTTTATTTTTATTTTTTATGATTTAACCTTTCCTTTCTCTATTGTTAACTACAATTCTTATTTTGTATTTGAAAGCATTTTTTATTGCTTAACTTTTAGTTTTTCTTTTATTATTAATCATTTTGGCCCCAGTCTACTAATAGGGGTTGGAATTATTTAGTAATTTATTTAAGGCTATCACTACATGTCTATTCAGAAGATTAGGGCCTGTGCCACGTCTAAGCTACTTTTAGAAAATCAATATATCTATTCAGAAGAAAAAGAAAAAGCGCATATTGCAATGTCCGGCCTATTTGTAGGTTAGGAATTATTTTGCCCAAACACCGGTGCACCTTTCACACATTCAGTTTTCATTATAATTTCAAATACGAATCTTAAAGAAAATGACTTCTCTTCTCATCTGTGTACAGCTGACAACAAATTGGTTTAATTATTTATAAAATATCGATTGAACTGTTATTGTTAGGAACAGAAATATATTCCATGTTCAGGTGAAAGAAAAAAATGTAAGTGACCTTGTCAAATTATTTTCAAAATGTTTGTTCTTGAAAATTAAATTAATTTAATAAAGAAGAAAATTTGTTTTTACAGGCAACTAAAGACATTTGCTTTCTCTTCTTCACATTTGTGCCGGTAGATTCCTGGAAAAACAGGTATTATTCTTAAGTGGCGTGTTTTAAACGATTTCTGTATATCAAAAGTAAAACACTTTTTTTTTTTTTTTTTTTCTTTTTTTACCTCAATTACATTCCTTACTTAATGTTTTTTTGTTCAACTACCTCATATGAGCACTTTTTGGAGGTAATTATTAATTCAGTGTTTTTTATGCGGAAATCGTTTGTAATAAAAATAAATAATAATCAAACATAAAATTGTGATATTAAGCGAAAATTTACCACTTGTTTAATTTTATGAAATTTCGAGAAATTCAGTTTTTTGCCCCTTAAATCATTTAAATTCACTAAGGAGTTCTTCATATAACTAATAAGACATTTATTTAAGTTAAAAATGTCTATATTAGTTATTTTATAAATAACCTGTTTAATACTTAAAAATGTCTATTATTTTTTTTTTTTTCAATTTTAAAATTCTGAGCAGATCTTCAGTAACTGGGGGTCCTGTTTTAAAAAAAGACTTGGATGATTAAAATCATCAAACCTTTTTGTAAAACAGGACCCTCGGTTACTGAAAATCTGCTCAAAATTTTAAAATAAGATAATACCCCCCACCAAAAAAAAAAAAAACTCCAAAAAAACTAGGACATTATCTAATTAGAAAAGCTATGAATAAGATGGACACTTTTGTTTTACTTTTAACTTTTAAGAAATATTTTTTTTCAAAGAATAATGAATTTTTACAAGAATTCGGTTTTTAAAAGTTTTAATTAGAATAATTTATAAAGTTTTACTTTTAAGTCTTTCAAAATTCCGTTTTAATTTGTACCGGTTGGGTGATATTGTTAAAAACTATATTTACTAATCGTAACTAGAAAAGCTTATGACAATTCAACAACCACAAAAGTATTTTAAAAAGAATTTTGAATTTTTTTTGTGTGTATAAACATGCCAATTTTTTAAATATAGACGTCCATACGTGACTTTATCAGAAAATAAGAGCGGTAAATATAGTAAATTTAAAGCTGAAGTACCTAAAATTGAATAAAACATTAAATTACGTTGAGAATATTTTCTTAAATTTTTAAGATTACTGGGTAGTTAAGAATTATGTGAAAAAGGTGCTCATATAATTTTTACAGATATGTCCTCCATAGAAAAAAAATTACATAAACTTCTGGCTGTCAATCTGTTAACACTTAATCAAAACATCTACCACTGTGTTAAAAATTGCATTTCTGTGATATTTCAAGTAATATTAGTTTCAAATCAGATTAATTAAACTTTAAATCAACTAATATTTTTCAAATAAAGTTTCAGAAAATATATTTTATTTCTGAAAGATTTTTAATAAAGAGAATTACATTTTGATGACAGATGGTTAAAAATGGCTAAAATAAGTGATTTTAAGCAATTAAAAAAACTCCTTTTAGTCAGTTAAATTAGTTTTGAAATACAGCAAATTATTTTGCTTATTGGAAATATTAAATTTAATCTATTAGCTTGAAATTAAAGCTAAAATAAAAGCTTCAAGAAAGATTTTTCATTTTTAAAAATTCATTTTAAACCTTATGTATTGTATTTCTTTGGAGGTACCTTTTAATGGTAGTAAAAATAGTTCAGTTATGGGGACCCAATTGTTCAATGAGGCTGTGTCAAAATGTGATGAAATTGCATCACCATTTTAGTCAATTTGTCATCTTATTCCATTTTAGTCTGGTAGTGGTATCACAAAGTGATATCAGCCAAGATTTTCATTAAATATATAACAGGAGAGAGCTATGGTAGAAAGGTTTATTCTCCCATTTGTATTTCCCTTATTATGGGCATTATTATATCTGTGATATAATAACATCTTAATTCATGGATGGGGTGGAATGGCTAAAAAAGAAAAGGAATGACAAACATGCTTTGTTCTCAGAGAGACTTTTATACCACTAAGACATACACAAAACTATATATACATATATGCATGTATCTTATGCAGAGAATAATATATCACATATATCTAAATGGCAAAGCAGAGTGTAAGAAGAAAGAGAAAGGAAAGGTCTTATATATAATATGGAGAGACTTCTGTGTCTGGAGAAGCCATGTTTAGGACACCAGATTCAAATGGGCTGGATTCAGCTATGTTCTAGACAAGGACATATTCCACGATGGGGAAACAGTGAGTTTTGGGTTTTCTCAAATTGAGGACTGCCAGCCGGAGTTTCTTTCTATATCTGAGAAAGATATATTCCCAAAGCAGATTTAGCCTCATCCTGGGTTAAAAAAGCAACCCCTCAGTTTGGCTGCTGTAAACAAATTGAATGACTGAATACTCTCATCACTGTATGAATTGACATCACTAAGGGGCCGTCATTTGACTATTTTAACCGAAGGGAGATAATCACTTTTTGTATCCTTACATATATAAAAGAATTTCGTTGACTCCCTGAAAGGAAAATGTTTTCCAGATGTTATTTTCTGATTTATTTCTGATGTACGACATTTTAAATCTAGATGACAGCTCAGAATATGAGGTTACTTAAAAAAAATAGAGGTGTTAACTAGTATTCAGCATTTAATGCTAATTATTTTCTAAACAAGAATGCATTTTCCTTGGAACATTGGTGCGACATAATCTTCCTATACTGAATTTTTCGCATTTGGTTTTGTTTCTGTGTCTTGGCACATAGTAGAGATAGTTGTATATTTTGTACTGATGCAAAAAGTTGGTGTCAGTTCAGGATTTCAAATTCAAAGCAAGTATTTCTTCCCTATGTAGACATGGTTGGTATAATACTAACTCTTTATTTCTCTTTGTCTCATACAACGAAGCAAAATGCTGAAATATTTTTGTGTAAAAATGCCACAAAACTCACAGTGATCAGTAAAGATTAGTTGATTAACCATTGTTCCATGGCAAGTCACCATAGTTACAAAGTTAAACTGTTTGACACAAAGCCCCAGTTGTGATTCAATGTAATGAAGATTGAACTCACTACAGTAGTAATGATTGTCAAGATTAGCTCACCAAACACTGCTCCACAATATTGCACAGATACAGGTTGAAAATCCTTTATCTGAAATTTTTAGGACCGAAAGTTGTTCGGTTTTCAGATTTTTTTTCAGATTTTGGAATTTGTATACATTATCTAAAAAGGGGACAGCTTGGGAATGGAACCCAAGCATAAACATGATATCCTTTTACATTTCATACAACTTATACATATAACCTGAAGGTAGATTTATATACATAACATATGCCTTGAAAGTAGTGTTATATAAAATTTAATAAATTTTCTGTACATACAGATACAGGTATTGACGCTAGTTATATAATGCTCACATGGATTTTTAAGTGGTAAAATTAAGATTTCACATAAAAATGTTTTGTACTTTCTGTGTGTGTACAAAAAAAAACATTATCATGACTTACAAAAAATATATAAATGCATGACTTTTTGACATTTTGAATAATATCTTTGCTGAGCATGAAACACCTGGGAAGTAATCCATGAATGAAGGTGTTGTTTGCTAACAAAAAACTGGTGCCAAAGTAGGCTTTGTAGCTGGGTTAGAGAACTGCCACCCAGGGAAGATGAGGTCATTTACAACAGCAGCACATCACCTAGGAACCTTTCCCAGTACGTTTTCATTTGTGGCAAGTCAAGTCAGCATCTGAAGAACTTTTTGATTTTAGAATTTCAGGTAAAGGATACTGTACTAAATTCTATTTTGAGGAAATTTAAATATAGAGTTAAGTGCCTCTGCACCAATGTGTGTGTGAACAACGTCTGTTCTCATCATATACCTGTTTGGCCTTGTGTAAGTGGATTTTTCAGTGTGACTACATTGCTACCAAATGTGACAAGCTCAAAGTTTAAAGTGAGTTTAATGGCAATACCATGGAAAATGGCCTTGTGTAAGGATTGAAAGAAAATGCACAGAGTATTAATATATACGAAACAAATTTTTATATAACTATATATATATATATATATATATATGCACATACACACACAGAGAAGTCTAAAGTCATATGTTGGAAGTTCAAGGGTTTAAATGTAAATATCCTGGTGCATATGAGAGAGAGAGAGTCTGGGAGAAAAAAAAAATATATATATATAAGATTTAAGAAACAGCAGATATTTTTATATATATAGTACTCAATATTAAAATTATTAAAATAGTATTAAAAATAGAGCATTAATAATATTATATGAAAAGATTACTTCTAAATATCAATTTTTATCCGGACATCGATTTTTCTTGGTAAAATTTCCAGTCTGCAGGGATTTTGTTGTTTTAAATATTTACAATTTTTTTCATTTGTTCAAATTTGAACAAATTGAAAAAAAACAATACTGTTTAAAACCACAACCCCTGAAGACTGGAAATTTTACCAACAAACATTGATATCAGGATAAAAATTGATATTTAAAAGTTAAGTAATCTTTTCATATAATATTATATATTATATATATATATATATATATATATATATGACCTGGGTTTCACGCTTGTGAGATCATCAGACAAACTGGTTTATTTTTTAAAATTGGATCTATTTATGCTTGTTTGACTATGGTGTTGGGAGGGGGAATCTACTTCTGTGTTTGTGGTGATATTATCATGCGCATAGACACATACATACAGGTGTATGCATTTTAGTACAGACCAACACATCCATATAAGCAATTTGAGGCTAGGCACAGATACATATCCATGCATACATATGCAGTTGTAATTCTATTTCAGTGTTGGGACCTTAGCTTTTAATGTGTAGCAATGTTTGTTTCATCAAAGAGCACGTAGGAGTGTTCTTGACACTTTTCAGATCTACTGTATGGGCTGTCAAAGAAATTTACATTTCCTCACACACACACACACACGTGTAGATGCACACATACGCTATTATTTGTCTGGACCTTTTTTACCACCACTTTCGTTAAGCTGGGTTCTGTTTGTTGTCATGGCAATGATGATGTTTGTATTTTCAACGTTTACAGCTTGTGTGTTGTTGACGGTTGTGATGATGCTGGTAGTGATAATAGCTGTGATATTAATTATTATTGATAATGTTAATAATAGATATTGATGTGTTAATGGTAAATTAGCCTTAATGACGGAATTATTAAAAAAAGTGTGGGGCAATAATGACTATCGTAGCTATGATAATAATTGTGGTAATCATGATGATAATGATAACACAGATAATATAACAATAATGATGATAATAAAAACAATGGCGGTGTTAAAAAACAGTACTCATGGTAGAGGAGATGGTTATGAAGTGAAAGGTAGGAGTGATGGTAGTGTAAGTAACGGTATTGATAGTTTTATCAGTCTGTGTTGATTGTTATGATGGTGATTGTGGTGGTAGTGTTGATACCATATTTTTGTAGCTTCATTTCTAGTTGTGTTCAGTTATGTTGTAGGTGTTATCCGTTTAGTGTGAATTGTGATAGTAGATATCTATTTATTTATATATATATATATATATATGTGTGTGTGTGTGTGTGTGTAGCAGTTACCTTGCTTAAAATGTGGTAGAAGGAAGGAAGTATGTATGTTTTAGTGTCAATGTGGACTGTGTGGACATCTAAGGTCATTAGTGGTAGAAGGTAGTAGGTTTTGTGTGGGCTGTGAATGTGTCGTATTTTGGCTCTGGATATGTTATGATGACATCAGAGAATTGATAAAATTAATCCATCCATTTTGATTTAGGTTGAATTTCTATATTGTTATATAGAGATACACTTTGAAACTGGGAAGGAGGAATTAAGAAATGCACATTATAAGAATGTGTTGGATAGGCATTGGTTGACCTAGGTCTTAAAGAGACTCTCATTGTCAGGGAAACATCCTCTCATTAGTTCCACAGTTCTGAGGAAGAATCAACCTGAGTGGAATTTTCTCCTTGTCAATGGAACATGAAGAGAATGGGGATGATTTGCCACCATGAACATGACATTGTGAGAGGGGCGGTTCCTGCCTATGAACTGCCCCGGTGTAAAAAAAAGGTGTGTAACTTGTCCAAACATCTGCCATAGTGATAGAGTAGTGAGAGGCTAGTAATATTTCATCTGTGGGATGAGAGTTGCAGGGTGGAGAACAATGTATCACCCACAAGGCTGCGTAATTACTTTTGAACTCTGTAGAGGTTGGACAATGAGGATGAGGCAGCACATACCCCAGATTTGGTAGTATTACTCCCTTCTTGGTCTGATCTAACTCTTGTAAAGATAGAGTGCATGGCAGCAGGAGTCAGATACTTTCTGGTGTGTTACAAGGAACTGAACATTCTTCCAACACCTTTTGCAATGGCACAAATATACGCATTTCATTTGAAGTTGGGAGTGAGGTTTAGCTCACTCATCAGGATTAGTACGAGTTTAGGGTCTTCTTAGTGGTGAAGAAATGTTACTAGTTTAGGGTGGCAACTGCATTTATCAAGCGTTATGCAAGCACACTAACCAAAGGATGGGACGACGAGATAAAGGATGCCCCTCTTGGACGTATGCTGGAGGAAACAGTGGCCAGAGTGGGAATCAGATCCTGTCGGCGGAGACTGGTGTGTGAACGGCAATGAAATGACAGTTTGGGTGGATGCAAGCTCCGTGGCCACGGGGTAGCACTAGAGGTGAATGGGAGCGTCGTGGAAGATGCTTGCTGGTTGCGTCAACCAATGATGCCAAACACATTAATCTTGGTGAGCTTGATGCGGTGATCAAGGGCGTGAATCTTGCCCTGCAGTGGCAGGCACCAGTTATGCATGTGGTCACCGATTCAGCATGTGTGCATCGGTGGGTGTCTGACACCCTGACAGGGAAGGACGCGCGCGCGTGAACACGAAGGCAGCGGGTGAAATGCTGATGAGGCGGCGCTTAGAGACACTGCGAGCTTTGGTGGAGGAGTACGCACTGACTATGACTGTGACGTTGGTGAAATCTTGTCAGAACCGCAAGCCTCACCAGAGTGCCGCAACGCTGGTTGGAGATGCACAAGAAAGGAGGAGAACCGGTGCAAGTGAGTTGTGTCACTGCAACGAGCCAGTTGAGCAAACGTCAGGTGACCCACATCCACCAGCAGAGTGGGCGCCAGGTGTTAAAAGAACAATGTACTTTGCTAGGACTGTAGATCCAACGGTGTCTAAGGAACTGGTAAAATCTGTCGTTAGAACCTGTGAAGCCTGCCAATCGATCGATCCAGCACCAGTGCATTGGAAGAAAGGAAATTTGAGTGTGAAAAAAACTGGAGCAGGTTAGCAATGGACGTAACCCATTGAGGCGAATGAAGAAAACAGTAACCAGCGAGTAAATTCAAGCTCTCCCAACTGGTATTTCAAACTTGAGTCGTTCCTTCCTGAGTTCTGTCTCCAAATCACACTAACTGCCCGTTCTATTGTCAACCGTGAACGTCCCTCGAAGAACTCGCCGACTTGGAAAAAAAGTAGTTGTTTTATAGTTGTTCATGTACCCATAATCCTTGCGTCTTCCTGTGATCCCATAATTCATTGCGTCCATGTCCCATAATGCATTGCGTCCATGTCCCATAATGCATTGCATCGTTATTGGATAAAATGCGATGCCAGTCCCCCCTCATTCTTTTATGTTATCTGGCCGAGGATGGATTACGTCAGAGCGGTAAGTGCTTTTTTTTCTCTCCCTCATTTCAACTGCAGTAGCTTTACATGCTAAGCAAATACGGGCTCTTTTTTGGCGGGGACAAGGCAAGTCGCGACCAGTTGTGCTCGTCCCAGGTTCTGTCTCATGTCCGCCACACTCCCCCCTGATCTCCGGATCACACAGATGACAGTGAGGATACGGTCTTTTGTTCCGGGTGCTCCTCCGAAGGGGGATTGGTTGAATTTCTTCATCAGAGGAGCTCTCATTAGACACGTCCCGATCTATTGGCAAACTACCGCTATCGGAGTGATTGGTTGTTGAATCCAACTCTATGTATATTGGCTGTTCACTATCCTCCGTGTCTTCTTCGTCAGTTGTGGGATTCGAGCCCACAAAAGGGCGCAGGTCTCTAACATGACGAGGCGTTCCATCGACCCGCACTGACTGCTGACTCACCACCTCGGTCACACGTCCGGTTCCAAATTTGGTCGTGCATTTACCACGTGGAGTCTTAACCCAGACAATGTCCCCTTCCTTGTATTCCCCAACGGATATGCCCATTGTTGAATGGATAGAAAATGTGGAATTGGTCTGCGAACTTTGTGCCATGGACAAGATCGAGCGCATCTTGCCTTTACGACTTCGAGGCGGTGCCCTCGCTGTATATAGACAACTCAGTGGAGAGCAGAGGGCAGACGCGGAACAAATTAAACGGGCCCTTATGACTGCATACGCGACTGACAAATTTAATGCGTTCGACCAATTTGCAGACAATTTAGGGAATTTAGTAAACAGCTGGGGCGTGCATTTGAGGTTCCAGTGCGCTTACGTGCCGTCTGGAAATGGCATTGTGGAACGCAACCACAGAAGCGTCAAAACCATAGCGCGCCAGAAAAATTGTTCAGTCTTGGAAGCGGTTTACTGGCATAACGTCACCCTAAGACAACCTTTCACCTTCCACGGCACCAGCTGATGTACTGCACATACCACGTCCGGGTGAGAGGCATCGACGCGACGCCCCCCGCCTGAATCACAAATACAAGGAAGGGGACATTGTCTGGGTTAAGACTCCACGTGGTAAATGCACGACCAAATTTGGAACCGGACGTGTGACCGAGGTGGTGAGTCAGCATCAGTGCGGGTCGATGGAACGCCTCGTCATGTTAAACCTGCGCCCTTTTTGGGCTCGAATCCCAAACTGACGAAGAAGACACGGAGGATAGTGAACATCCAATATACATAGAGTTGGATTCAACAACCAATCACTCCGATAACGGTAGTTTGCCAATAGATCGGGACGTTAATGAAGCTCCTCTGATGAAGAAATCAACCAATCCCCCCTTCGGAGGCCACAACAAAAAGACCGTATCCTCACTGTCATCTGTGTGATCCGGAGATCAGGGGAGTGTGAGCATAGAACCTGGGACGACACAACTGGTCGCGACTTGCCTTGTCCCCGCCAAAAATAACCGAGCATGTAAAGCTACTGGTTGAAACACTTACCGTCTGAATACATCCATCCTCGGCCAGATAACATAAAAGAATGAGGGGACTGGCATCGCATTTTTTATCCAATAACAATACAATGCATTATGACGTGCATGGATGGGACATGGACACAATAAGATAAGGGGATTATGGAAGACACATCGGATTATGGGTATGAACAACTATAAAAACAACTACTTTTTTCCAAGTCGGCGAGTTCTTCGAGGGACGTTTTTTCAAAAGTTAGTGTGATTTGGAGACAGAACTCAGGAAGGAACGATTCCAGTTGGGAGAGCTTGAATTTACTTGGTTACTGTTTTCTTGATTTTTTCATCTGGAATGCCTACCCAGTGATTTTTTCACTCACCCACTGCTATTCCAGACACCCCATTTTATTTTCCAACATTCCCAAATTCTGTTTTTATTCCAAAAACAAATGAATTTTGAAAAGAATTTACCAACCTACCCTTTTATTCGAAACTCATCTATTTTTGTTTTAAAAACAAATATAAAAAAAATACCCATTTATTCCAAAACTACTCTCTCTCCTTTTTGTTCAAAAACAAATGAATTTTGAAAGAATTTTCCACCCTACCCTTTTATTCCAAAACTACTCTCTCCTTTTTGTTCAAAAACAAATGAATTTTGAAAGAATTTACCAACCTGCCCTTTTATTACAAAATTTTTTTATTCTGTAAAGAAACAAATTAATCCTTATATTCTGGTGTTAAGAGTCCTAGTTTACTTGTGCCATAAAAAAAATAGTATATTTTAGCAATTTCAATAACTACTGTTTATTCGCTTTTATTTTCAGTCTTTCAACCTGGCTCCTTTTATTACCCAAAAGTTAAAATTTGAATTCATCTGTTGACAATACATTTTGCTAAATTAGGAATATTTTGTATGAAAAATATTACATTTTGTTTTCTCCATAAACCTTTCAGTAAACTTTTTGAGATTACCAAAATATCTGGAGATTTGATTCAGGTTAAGGGGAATTATGAAAAAGAACAAATTAAAACAATGCGAAACATGCTATACTATCTGGTCTATGCATAATTGGGAAAAATTAACCTTGGTTTAATAAGACAACATCCAAAAACACTCTTCTAAATTATGTCTCAAAATTATTGAGTAACAAAAAAGAAAAAAAAAAAAGAATGAGGCGAATGAAGAAAACAGTAACCAGCGAGTAAATTCAAGCTCTCCCAACTGGTATTTCAAACTTGAGTCGTTCCTTCCTGAGTTCTGTCTCCAAATCACAATAACTGCCCGTTCTAGCCGTCAACCGTTTCGTCCCTCGAAGAACTCATTACTTGGAAAAAATTTTTAGTTTTTTATAGTTGTTCATGTACCCATAATCCCTTGCGTCTTCCTGTGATCCCATAATTCATTGCGTCCATGTCCCATAATGCATTGCGTCCATGTCCCATAATGCATTGCATCGTTATTGGATAAAAATGCGTTGCCAGTCCCCCCCCTCATTCTTTTTTGTTTATCTGGCCGAGGATGGATTACGTCAGAGCGGTAAGTTTTTTTTCTCTCCCTCATTTTCAACTGCAGTAACACATGCTAAGCAAATACGGGCTTTTTTGGCGGGGACAAGGCAAGTCGCGACCAGTTGTGCTCGTCCCAGGTTCTGTCTCATGTCCGCCACACCCCCTGATCTCCGGATCAAACAGATGACAGTGAGGATACGGTCTTTTGTTCCGGTGCTCCTCCGAAGGGGATTGGTTGAATTTCTTCATCAGAGGAGCTCTCATTAGACACGTCCCGATATATTGGCAAACTACCGCTATCGGAAAGATTGGTTTTTTGAATCCAACTCTATGTATATTGGCTGTTTACTATCCTCCGTGTCTTCTTCGTCCTTGTTGATTCGACCCAAAAAAGGGCGCAGGTCTCTAACATGACGAGGCGTTCCATCGACCCGCACTGACTGCTGACTCACCACCTCGGTCACACGTCCGGTTCCAAATTTGGTCGTGCATTTACCACGTGGAGTCTTAACCCAGACAATGTCCCCTTCCTTGTATTCCCCTTCGGTTATTTGTGATTCAGGCGGGGGCGTCGCGTCGATGCCTCTCACCCGGAACTAAATCAAAAAATTTGTGCAGTACATCAGCCGGTGCCGTGGAAGGTGAAAATTGTCCTTAGGGGGTGACGTTATGCCAGTAAACCGCTTCCAAGACTGAACAATTTTCCTGGCCGCTATGGTTTTGACGCTTCTGTGGTTGCGTTCCACAATGCCATTTCCAGACGGCACGTAAGCGCACCGGAACCTCAAATGCACGCCCCAGCTGTTTACAATTCCCTAAATTGTCTGCAAAGTGAACGTGGTGTCATTGTCAGTCAGTATTTCGGTCGGCGGGCCTCGTTCGTAGAAGACTGTCTCTATTTGACGAATGACACCAGCAGAACTTGGTCTCAGTGGCCGCCATACTGCAAAACGGGAGGGACCACAGTCAATGAGCGTAAGAAAATGGCTACCATTGCAATGGGTTACGTCCATTGCTAACCTGCTCCAGTTTTTCTCACACTTAAATTTCCTTTCTTCCAATGCACTGGTGCTGGATCGATCGATTGGCAGGCTTCACAGGTTCTAACGACAGATTTTACCAGTTCCTTAGACACCATTGGATCTACAGTCCTAGCAAAGTACATTGTTCTTTTAACACCTGGGTGCCCACTCTGCTGGTGGATGTGGGTCACCTGACGTTTGCTCAACTGGCTCGTTGCAGTGACACAACTCACTTGCACCGGTTCTCCTCCTTTCTTGTGCATCTCCAACCAGCGTTGCGGCACTCTGGTGAGGCTGTCAGCGCGGTTCTGACAAGATTTCACCAACGTCACAGTCATAGTCAAATGCGTACTCCTCCACCAAAGCTCGCAGTGTCTCTAAGCGCCGCCTCATCAGCATTTCACCCGCTGCCTTCGTGTTCACGCGCGTCCTTCCTGTCAGGGTGTCAGACACCCACCGATGCACAAACTGAATCGGTGACCACATGCATAACTGGTGCCTGCCACTGCAGGGCAAGATTCACGCCCTTGATCACCGCATCAAAGTAAGCAAGATTAATGTGTTTGGCATCATTGGTTGGACGCAACCAGCAAGCATCTTCCACGACGCTCCCATTCACCTCTAGTGCTACTCCCGTGGCCACGGAGCTTGCATCCACCCAAACTGTCATTTCATTGCCGTTCACACACCAGTCTCCGCCGACAGGATCTGATTCCCGCACTCTGGCCACTGTTTCCTCCAGCATACGTCCAAGAGGGCATCCTTTATCTCGTCGTCCCATCCTTTGGTTAGTGTGCTTGCATAACGCTTAATAAATGCAGTTGCCACCCTAAGCCAACCGCACACAGGGAAATGACCCATCAAACACAAGGAAAATACGCTTCGGCGGGTCACCTTTTGAGCAATTTCTGGAACTTGACCTCCCCCAAACATCGAATATATATTTCTTCCCAGACTTGCAGACCCAGGACCTTAGTTCCGTCTCTCAATCGCTCCGGATCTTTACAGACTAGCCCGTAATCTGCAAAGTGCTGTCTTACACGCGCTGCAGAAACTAGGCCTCATTTAATAAGAAAAAATCGACGTACCGACGTGGCACCTTAATGTCCTGATCCTGGGACGTTATCATGTCGATCACTGACTTCATGACAAGAGGTGCCACATTCAGGCCAAAACCAAACGCGTAAGGCAAAAACGCTTTTAATGACCACTGTTTGAAACGGCCATAGCGATTTGTCAATGTGAATCTGTTTCATTTCTCAAATCCAACAGCGATACGTCAGCTCCTTGTCGTCGCCATTCTCGTAATTTCTGCGCACACACCTCTAACCTGTCAGCCGTGAATGCGTCTACAAAGCCGTTCAACTCCCGATAGTCAAGTACCGGTCGGACCTTCTGTTTGTGTTCTTGTACGACCGCCATTAAGGGAATTAATCCTTTGCCTGGAAAGCTCTTTCTCAGGATATGGCGGTAGCCATCCGTCTCGCAATGCCACCGTGCTAGTTCTTCATCGTATGCATCCCGGACGTGGCCAAATTTGTGTAAAGTCCTGTAGCTTTATTGACCAACTTGCTTAGGTGAATGACCACTCCCCACTTCCACAATGCAGTCCACGTTTTTGTGCTCGGGTTAAACGTTTTACTTAAAGTCAGGCTTGTTGATAACAATGGCGGTACATGTGTTCAGGTTTCCCGAGCTTCGCCTGATTCTGGTCAAATTTTGTCCTCCGAGCACTTTGATTGCATCAATCCCAGAAGAAGATCGAAAGCAACTGCCCTTCCACGACCAGAACCTCAACAGTCACGGGCTGAATATGCTCGACGCCCAACTTAATTTTACCGTATCCACGGCACTTCAGGGTCTTCCCGTCGGCAGTCAACACTCCACCTCTTCCTGCTTCCAGCAGCGACATGCACAGTCTTGCTCACCAGAGTCTGTGAGCATCCCGAATCCACTAGAGCTGTGCACTCTACTCCATCTACAAATACTTGTACGGTGGGTAGCTTCCGGTTTTTACTTTTCGGGGAGAAGGCTGGCGCTGACGCCTTCTCCCCCTTTTTTTGTTTCCTGGCATTCTGAGGAAAACAGTGTCCGATGCCGTTGCATCAAAAACACCGCTGGTCGCGACCAGACCTCTGCGTTCTGTTTGACCTCTCCTGACGTCCTTGCGTACAATTCTTCGCCATATGGTTGGGTCCAGAGCACTTGTAAAAAAGTAATCGTTCTTTAACAGGTTTGGCAGGGGAACCTCAGCTTCTGAGCGCGTTGGCTCTACGGATGTGGCGGCCAATACCTGGCACCCATGTCATCCGTCATGCATAGCCCTTGCTGGGTCAAAATCTGTTCTAATTCATGTCGTCCATCCTGGAAGAAGCTTTGAGAAGCTGCCTAACATGATGTGGCAGTCCTGACACAAATGCACATGCCATCCACCGATCAGGTAGCGGTTCTCCTGCCGCGCCAAACGATGCATTTCAAGGAATTCATCCACAGTTTCCCCTGGGCGAAGACGCCGTCCATAAATTGGTCGAACGCATTAAATTTGTCAGTCGCGTATGCAGTCATAAGGGCCCGTTTAATTTGTTCCGCGTCTGCCACACTGATCTCCACTGGAGTTGTCTATATACAGCGAGGGCACCGCCTCGAAGTCGTAAAGGCAAGATGCGCTCGATCTTGTCCATGGCACAAAGTTCGCAGACCAATTCCACATTGGTTGAATTTCTTCATCAGAGGAGCTCTCATTAGACACGTCCCGATCTATTGGCAAAAATACCGCTATCGGGTGATTGGTTGTTGAATCCAACTCTATGTATATTGGCTGTTCACTATCCTCCGTGTCTTCTTCGTCAGTTGTGGGATTTTGAGCCCAAAAAGGGCGCAGGTCTCTAACATGACGAGGCGTTCCATCGACCCGCACTGACTGCTGACTCACCACCTCGGTCACACGTCCGGTTCCAAATTTGGTCGTGCATTTACCACGTGGAGTCTTAACCAGACAATGTCCCCTTCCTTGTATTCCCCTTCGGTTATTTGTGATTCAGGCGGGGCGTCGCGTCGATGCCTCTCACCCGGACGTGGTATGTGTGCAGTACATCAGCCGGTGCCGTGGAAGGTGAAAGGTTGTCCTTAGGGTGACGTTATGCCAGTAAACCGCTTCCAAGACTGAACAATTTTCCTGGCCGCTATGGTTTTGACGCTTCTGTGGTTGCGTTCCACAATGCCATTTCCAGACGGCACGTAAGCGCACCGGAACCTCAAATGCACGCCCCAGCTGTTTACAAATTCCCTAAATTGTCTGCAAGTGAACGTGGTGTCATTGTCAGTCAGTATTTCGGTCGGCGGGCCTCGTTCGTAGAAGACTGTCTCTAGCTGACGAATGACACCAGCAGAGTCTTGCCGTCTCAGTGGCCGCCATACTGCAAAACGGGAGGGACCACAGTCAATGAGCGTAAAAAATGGCTACCATTGCAATGGGTTACGTCCATTGCTAACCTGCTCCAGTTTTTCTCACACTCAAATTTCCTTTCTTCCAATGCACTGGTGCTGGATCGATCGATTGGCAGGCTTCACAGGTTCTAACGACAGATTTTACCAGTTCCTTAGACACCGTTGGATCTACAGTCCTAGCAAAGTACATTGTTCTTTTAACACCTGGGTGCCCACTCTGCTGGTGGATGTGGGTCACCTGACGTTTGCTCAACTGGCTCGTTGCAGTGACACAACTCACTTGCACCGGTTCTCCTCCTTTCTTGTGCATCTCCAACCAGCGTTGCGGCACTCTGGTGAGGCTGTCAGCGCGGTTCTGACAAGATTCACCAACGTCACAGTCATAGTCAGTGCGTGCATACTCCTCCACCAAAGCTCGCAGTGTCTCTAAGCGCCGCCTCATCAGCATTTCACCCGCTGCCTTCGTGTTCACGCGCGTCCTTCCTGTCAGGGTGTCAGACACCCACCGATGCACACATGCTGAATCGGTGACCACATGCATAACTGGTGCCTGCCACTGCAGGGCAAGATTCACGCCCTTGATCACCGCATCAAGCTCAGCAAGATTAATGTTTTGGCATCATTGGTTGGACGCAACCAGCAAGCATCTTCCACGACGCTCCCATTCACCTCTAGTGCTACTCCCGTGGCCACGGAGCTTGCATCCACCCAAACTGTCATTTCATTGCCGTTCACACACCAGTCTCCGCCGACAGGATCTGATTCCCGCACTCTGGCCACTGTTTCCTCCAGCATACGTCCAAGAGGGGCATCCTTTATCTCGTCGTCCCATCCTTTGGTTAGTGTACTTGCATAACGCTTAATAAATGCAGTTGCCACCTAAGCCAACCGCACACAGGAAATGACCCACAAGTTTCCCGCACAAGGAAAATACGCTTCGGCGGGTCACCTTTTTGAGCAATTTCTGGAACTTGACCTCCCCGCTTCCATCGAAGGGGAGTTGCTTTCTTCCAGACTTGCAGACCCAGGACCTTAGTTCCGTCTCAATCGCTCCGGATCTTTACAGACTAGCCCGTAATCTGCAAAGTGCTGTCTTACACGCGCTGCAGAAACTAGGCCTTCATTTATGAAGATATCGTCGACGTATGCCGACGTGGCACTCTTAATGTCCTGATCCTGGGACGTTATCATGTCGATCACTGACTTCATGACAAGAGGTGCCACATTCAGGCCAAACCCAAACGCGTAAGGCAAAAACGCTTGCCCTTAATGACCACTGTTTGAAACGGCCATAGCGATTTGTCAATGTGAATCTGTAGGTACGCATTTCTCAAATCCAACAGCGATACGTCAGCTCCTTGTCGTCGCCATTCTCGTAATTTCTGCGCACACACCTCTGCGTCAGCCGTGAATGCGTCCACAAAGCCGTTCAACTCCCGATAGTCAAGTACCGGTCGGACCTTCTGTTTGTGTTCTTGTACGACCGCCATTAAGGGAATTAATCCTTTGGGTGGGCCAAGCTCTTTCTCAGGATATGGCAGTAGCCATCCGTCTCGCTGCCACCGTGCTAGTTCTTCATCGTATGCATCCCGGACGTGGCCAGGTACTGTGTACTCCTGTACTTTATTGACCAACTTGCTGGGTGAATGACCACTCGCCCACTTCCACAATGCAGTCCACGTTTTTGTGCTCGGGTTAAACGTCACTCTAAAGTCAGGCTTGTTGATAACAATGGCGGCACATGTGTTCAGGTTTCGAAACGAGCTTCGCCTGATTCGGTCAAGTAAACACCTCCGGAGCACTTTGATTGCATCAATCCCGAGAAGAAGATCGAATCCTAGCAACTGCCCTTCCACGACCAGAACCTCAACAGTCACGGGCTGAATATGCTCGACGCCCAACTTAATTTTACCGTATCCACGGCACTTCAGGTCTTCCCGTCGGCAGTCAACACTCCCACCTCTTCCTGCTTCCAGCAGCGACACACAGTCTTGCTCACCAGAGTCTGTGAGCATCCTGAATCCACTAGAGCTGTGCACTCTACTCCATCTACAAATACTTGTACGGTGGGTAGCTTCGGTTTTACTTGTTCGGGGAGAAGGCTGGCGCTGACGCCTTCTCCCCCTGGGCGTTTCCCTGGCATTCTGAGGAAATGTGTCCGATGCCGTTGCATCGAAAACACCGCTTGTCGCGACCAGACCTCTGCGTTCTGTTTGACCTCTCCTGACGTCCTTGTGTACAATTCTTCGCCATATGGTTGGGTCCAGAGCACTTGTAGCAGGTAATCGTTCTGCTAACAGGTTTGGCAGGGGAACTCAGCTTCTGAGCGCGTTGGCTCTACGGATGTGGCGGCCAATACCTGGCACCCTTCGTCATCCGTCATAATAGCCCTTGCTCGGGTCAGAATCTGTTCTAGATTCATGTCGTCCATCCTGGAAGAAGCTTTGAGAAGCTGCCTAACATGATGTGGCAGTCCCTGACACAAATGCACATGCCATCCACCGATCAGGTAGCGGTTCTCCTACTAGCCGCGCCAAACGATGCATTTCAGCCAGGAATTCATCCACAGTTTCCCCTGGGCGAAGACGCCGTCCATAAATTGGTCGAACGCATTAAATTTGTCAGTCGCGTATGCAGTCATAAGGGCCCGTTTAATTTGTTCCGCGTCTGCCCTCTGCTCTCCACTGAGTTGTCTATATACAGCGGGGCACCGCCTCGAAGTCGTAAAGGCAAGATGCGCTCGATCTTGTCCATGGCACAAAGTTCGCAGACCAATTCCACATTTTCTATCCATTCAACAATGGGCATATCCGTTGGGGCGCCGCTGAATTCTGGAATCAAACGGACGTCAAAGACTTTGCCTTCCATTTTGAATCAATATACCGAAATAGCTCAATATGCCGGTAATAGCTTGAGTCGTTCCTTCTCATCTGTCCAAAACTGCCCGTTCTAGCCGTCAACCGTGAACGTCCTCGAAGAACTCGCCGACTTGGAAAAAAAGTAGTTGTTTGGAGACTGAACCAGGAAGGAACGACTCAAGCCTAATACCAGTTGGGAGAGCTTGAATTTCCGCTGGTTACTGTTTTCTTCATTCGCCTCAGTTATTTCGGCATATTGATTCTTCAAAATGGAAGGCAAAGTTTTGACGTCCGTTTGATCCAGAATTCAATTCCACTGAGTTGTCTATATACAGCGAGGGCACCGCCTCGAAGTCGTAAAAGGCAAGATGCGCTCGATCTTGTCCATGGCACAAAAGTTCGCAGACCAATTCCACATTTTCTATCCATTCAACAATGGGCATATCCGTTGGGGCGCCGCTGAATTCTGAATCAAACGGACGTCAAAGACTTTGCCTTCCATTTGAAGAATCAATATACATAGAGTTGGATTCAACAACCAATCACTCCGATAGCGGTAGTTTGCCAATAGATCAGGACGTGTCTAATGAGAGCTCCTCTGATGAAGAAAACCCAATCCCCCTTCGGAGGAGCACCCGGAACAAAAATGATGACCGTATCCTCTTTGTCATCTGTGTGATCCGGGGATCAGGGGTGTGGTGGACATCAGACAGAACTCATTAGACACGTCCCGACCTGGCAAAAAAGCTCCCCTGATCTCGGATCACACAGATCAGGAGGATAGGTTTGAACCAACAGAGGAAACAGTATATATCTATTGGCAAACTACCGCTGTTCACTCATCCTCCGTGTCTTCTTCGTCAGTTGTGGGATTCGAGCCCAAAAAGGGCGCAGGTCTCTAACATGACGAGGCGTTCCATCGACCCGCACTGACTGCTGACTCACCACCTCGGTCACACGTCCGGTTCCAAATTTGGTCGTGCATTTACCACGTTTAACCCAGACAATGTCCCCTTCCTTGTATTCCCCTTCGGTTATTTGCATTCAGGCGGGGCGTCGCGTCGATGCCTCTCACCCGGACGTGGTATGTGTGCAGTACATCAGCCGGTGCCGTGGAAGGTGAAAGGTTGTCCTTAGGGGTGACGTTATGCCAGTAAACCGCTTCCAAGACTGAACAATTTTTCCGGCCGCTATGGTTTTGACGCTTCTGTGGTTGCGTTCCACAATGCCATTTCCAGACGGCACGTAAGCGCACCGGAACCTCAAATGCACGCCCCAGCTGTTTACAAATTCCCTAAATTGTCTGCAAGTGAACGTGGTGTCATTGTCAGTCAGTATTTCGGTCGGCGGGCCTCGTTCGTAGAAGACTGTCTCTAGCTGACGAATGACACCAGCAGAGTCTTGCCGTCTCAGTGGCCGCCATACTGCAAAACGGAGGACCACAGTCAATGAGCGTAAGAAATGGCTACCATTGCAATGGGTTACGTCCATTGCTAACCTGCTCCAGTTTTTCTCACACTCAAATTTCCTTTCTTCCAATGCACTGGTGCTGGATCGATCGATTGGCAGGCTTCACAGGTTCTAACGACAGATTTTACCAGTTCATATTTGGATCTTACCAGTTTTAGACACCGTTGGATCTACAGTCCCACATTGTTCTTTAACACCTGGGTGCCCACTCTGCTGGTGGATGTGGGTCACCTGACGTTTGCTCAACTGGCTCGTTGCAGTGACACAACTCACTTGCACCGGTTCCTCCCTTTTCTTGTGCATCTCCAACCAGCGTTGCGGCACTCTGGTGAGGCTGTCAGCGCGGTTCTGACAAGATTTCACCAACGTCACAGTCATAGTCAATTACTCCTCCACCAAAGCTCGCAGTGTCTCTAAGCGCCGCCTCATCAGCATTTCACCCGCTGCCTTCGTGTTCACGCGTCCTTCCTGTCAGGTGTCAGACACCCACCGATGCACACATGCTGAATCGGTGACCACATGCATAACTGGTGCCTGCCACTGCAGGGCAAGATTCACGCCCTTGATCACCGCATCAAGCTCAAAGATTAATGTGTTTGGCATCATTGGTTGGACGCAACCAGCAAGCATCTTCCACGACGCTCCCATTCACCTCTAGTGCTACTCCCGTGGCCACGGAGCTTGCATCCACCCAAACTGTCATTTCATTGCCGTTCACACCAGTCTCCGCCGACAGGATCTGATTCCCACCTCTGGCCACTGTTTCCTCCAGCATACGTCCAAGAGGGGCATCCTTTATCTCGTCGTCCCATCCTTTGGTTGGTGTGCTTGCATAACGCTTAATAAATGCAGTTGCCACCCTAAGCCAACCGCACACACAGGAAATGACCCACAAGTTTCCCGCACAAGGAAAATACGCTCGGCGGGTCACCTTTGAGCAATTTCTGGAACTTGACCTCCCCGCTTCCATCGAAGGGAGTTGCTTTCTTCCCAGACTTGCAGACCCAGGACCTTAGTTCCGTCTCTCAATCGCTCCGGATCTTTACAGACTAGCCCGTAATCTGCAAAGTGCTGTCTTACGCGCTGCAGAAACTAGGCCTTCATTTATGAAGATATCGTCGACGTATGCCGACGTGGCACTCTTAATGTCCTGATCCTGGGACGTTATCATGTCGATCACTGACTTCATGACAAGAGGTGCCACATTCAGGCCAAAAACAAACGCGTAAGGCAAAAACGCTTGCCCTTAATGACCACTGTTTGAAACGGCCATAGCGATTTGTCAATGTCATGTGAATCTGTAGGTACGCATTTCTCAAATCCAACAGCGATACGTCAGCTCCTTGTCGTCGCCATTCTCGTAATTTCTGCGCACACACCTCTGCGTCAGCCGTGAATGCGTCTACAAAGCCGTTCAACTCCCGATAGTCAAGTACCAGTCGGACCTTCTGTTTGTGTTCTTGTACGACCGCCATTAAGGAATTAATCCTTTGGGTGGGCCAAGCTCTTTCTCAGGATATGGCAGTAGCCATCCGTCTCGCTGCCACCGTGCTAGTTCTTCATCGTATGCATCCCGGACGTGGCCAGGTACTGTGTACTCCTGTACTTTATTGACCAACTTGCTGGTGAATGACCACTCGCCCACTTCCACAATGCAGTCCACGTTTTTGTGCTCCGGTTAAACGTCACTCTAAAGTCAGGCTTGTTGATAACAATGGCGGCACATGTATTCAGGTTTCGAAACGAGCTTCGCCTGATTCGGTCAAGTAAACACCTCCGAGCACTTTGATTGCATCAATCCCGAAGATCGAATCCTAGCAACTGCCCTTCCACGACCAGAACCTCAACAGTCACGGGCTGAATATGCTCGACGCCCAACCATTTTTACCGTATCCACGGCACTTCAGGGTCTTCCGTCGGCAGTCAACACTCCACCTCTTCCTGCTTCCAGCAGCGACACACAGTCTTGCTCACCAGAGTCTGTGAGCATCCTATCCACTAGAGCTGTGCACTCTACTCCATCTACAAATGTCTGTAATGGGTAGCTTCCGGGTTTTACTTGTTCGGGGAGAAGGCTGGCGCTGACGCCTTCTCCCTGGGCGTTTCCCCTGGCATTCTGAGGAAATATCGAAAACACCGCTTGTCGCGACCAGACCTCTGCGTTCTGTTTGACCTCTCCTGACGTCCTTGTGTACAATTCTTCGCCATATGGTTTGGGTCCAGAGCACTTGCAGGTAATCGTTCTGCTAACAGGTTTAGCAGGGGAACCTCAGCTTCTGAGCGCGTTGGCTTACGGATGTGGCGGCCCAATACCTGGCACCCTTCGTCATCCGTCATAATAGCCCTTGCTCGGGTCAGAATCTGTTCTAGATTCATGTCGTCCATCCTGGAAGAAGCTTTGAGAAGCTGCCTAACATGATGTGGCAGTCCTGACACAAATGCATGCCATCCACCGATCAGGTAGCGGTTCTCCTACTAGCCGCGCCAAACGATGCATTTCAGCCAGGAATTCATCCACAGTTTCCCCTGGGCGAAGACGCCGTCCCATAAATTGGTCGAACGCATTAAATTTGTCTGATCGCGTATGCAGTCGCAGGGCCCGTTTAATTTGTTCCGCGTCTGCCCTCTGCTCTCCACTGAGTTGTCTATATACAGCGAGGGCACCGCCTCAGAAGTCGTAAAGGCAAGATGCGCTCGATCTTGTCCATGGCACAAAGTTCGCAGACCAATTCCACATTTTCATCCATTCAACAATGGGCATATCCGTTGGGCGCCGCTGAATTCTGAATCAAACGGACGTCAAAGACTTTTCTGTTCCATTTGAAGAATCAATATGCCGAAATAGCTTGAGGCGAATAAGAAAACAGTAACCAGCGAGTAAATTCAAGCTCTCCCAACTGGTATTTCAAACTTGAGTCGTTCCTTCCTGAGTTCTGTCTCCAAATCACACTAACTGCCCGTTCTAGCCGTCAACCGTGAACGTCCTCGAAGAACTCGCCGACTTGGAAAAAAGTAGTTGTTTTTATAGTTGTTCATGTACCCATAATCCCTTGAGTCCTGTGATCCCATAATTCATTGCGTCCATGTCCCATAATGCATTGCGTCCATGTCCCATAATGCATTGCATCGTTATTGGATAAAATGCGATGCCAGTCCCCCTCATTCTTTTATGTTATCTGGCCGAGGATGGATTACGTCAGAGCGGTAAGTGCTTTTTTTTTCCCCTCATTTCAACTGCAGTAGCTTTACATGCTAAGCAAATACGGGCTCTTTTTTGGCGGGGACAAGGCAAGTCGCGACCAGTTGTGCTCGTCCCAGGTTCTGTCTCATGTCCGCCACAGTTTTGGAGGTATTGAATGATATTAGCCAGTTCTTCCCCCATTGAGTTGTGAGAGATCAGGTGGAGAGATCAGCTGCCAGGAACTTGTCACCTGGAAGCGCATACACTGCATATGAGTTTACTAAGGATCTGAGAGTGTTCTTGGGAAGGCCATTAATATAAGGGTAGGACTGAGGAAAGAGCCTTGGGGTGGATGCTCATTAATCTCATGTGCCTCAGATGACTGGCCATTAATGATAACCTTTATATACCTACCTGACAGGAAAGACTTGATAACTGAGATAACTCTCATGGATTCCGTAGCTAGTCAGTTTGTGTTGCAATCTCCACTGCCACACCTTTTAATGGTCTTAGAAATATAAGAAATTTTATTATCAAGTGCTTTACTGATTTTATGTGTGATAATTCATCCATGTCTTTTTCAGTTAATTCCCTTTAGTAACTTAACTCTCCAGGTTTTTGTGAGTATTGAACTCAGAAATTTTTGGGTCAAGTCATTTTTGTATTACTCAACTGATGCTTTTATCCACTGGGCCATGTGTCTTTGGGGAGTTAATTTTTGGCATTTATAAACCTAACATAAATAAACCTAATGTTTCCATGTCATCTTTTACCAGAGCTCATATTACAACTTGTTATTATTGTTATTGGCTAACCATATACTGAGGGAAAAGGGAGAGCACTGCCCTGTGTGGGATGAAGTCGAAATAATAGACAGATAACATCACTGGAAAATACAAATATTTAAGAAATCTACATAGGCCACAAAAAAATCTCCTAACCTGGTTAAGCATAGACATGAATACAATATGGAAACCAGTAATACAAAGAACTAGAGTAAAACAGCAGAAGTTGTAATATGAGCTCTAGTAAAAATATATTTACTGAGATATTAAGTTTATAAGCAATATTTACTATTTCTTAATATAATTAATATAACATAATGAGCTTAATATGTATTTTAACATGAATATTAACATATATTAACATATCTACTTAATATTAGCTATTAACAAATATTAACATATTAAAAATATTAACATATCCACTTAATATGAGCTTTTAATATGTAAACTGATTCTTAATATGAGCTCTGGTAAAAATATGTTACTAAGACATCTAGGTTGATAAGCAATCATTACTTTTCTTGTAAGTCCCCAAAATTCACTCAATTTTGATAATTCTGGAAAGAATAAAAAAAAACGAATAATGGAATACAATTTTTAAAACAAAATGCAACAGAAAAGAATCTTTTAATTATATCAGAAAGGTGTACAAGTAAAAATCTTGAACTGATTTTGGAGAAAAAAAATATGCAATTGATAATTAAAAAAAATTTTTCTGTCTTCTATTAGGCGGTTAAAAGTGCCTTTTTTGAAAAACCAGTGCATATTGATAAATATTGTAAGATTACACAAATAGTCGATTTTGTTGATGTTGTTAAATTTCTTTTGCAGATGAGTTTGTGTAAACTAGTGACATTTGATGCTACAAATACTCTGATCCGTGTGATCAGCAGTGTTGGTCAGCAGTATACCCATATTTCGGGCCTGTATGGTGTCACTGCAGACAGCCAAGCAATGAATGTTGCTTTCAAGAATGCCTGGCACCAGATGAATGCAGAATTTCCAAATTATGGTTCTTCACAAGGAATGACTTCACGTCAGTGGTGGAGAAGAATCGTCACTCAGAGTTTGTGTTCAGTTTGTGCAAAGCAGAAGCCGACGATGTCAACTATAGAACAAATATCCGACCATTTGTATTTACATTTCTGTACAAACAAAGGCTGGGAGGTGATTCCTGGCACCCACGAAGGCCTCAGCCTGCTGAAAGAAAAAGGATTAAAACTTGCGGTAATATCGAACTATGATGAACGTTTATCAAAAGTCCTTTTAAACTTGGCTCTAATTCATTATTTTGATTTTATCATTGTGTCAGCCATAGAAAAAGTGGCAAAACCGGATGCCAGAATTTTTCACAGAGCTCTTGAATTGGGTTCTGTTAATGCTGCTGAGACAATTCATGTTGGTGATGATGCAACTAATGATTATTTTGGTGCCAGGAAAGCCGGATTAAATTCTTTGTTACTCTGCAAAGCAAAAGATAAAATTCCCTCTGGTGTTTGTTCTGATGCTGTTATTGCGGACTTGAAGGAAATTGCTAATTTTGTTTAGTGGGTGAGTGAAAGAAATATTAGGCTGTATCAATAGTATTTTCTTTCTTTTTTTTTTTTTTTAAAACAGACCTTTGTTTTCTGTAGCATATATAAGGCTTTTCCTTATCTATAAGATGATCCAAACTCTTCTGAAAGATTTCAAGTGTTGTTGATTGGCTACTTCTCAGCTTTGTATTTTAAAACATCATAATTGACAATTGACAACTGATGACTGTAAGATTTTAGGTAGAACATTCCATTTAGAAGATAAGTGAGGTGAGTTTGTGCTGTTGACAAAGTAGTAGGGACAACCGATATAGATTAGGGCCCTTGCCACAACTACCAGTCTGGTCCAGAGAAGAGGTTAGAGCAACATGTACTGCAAACAATGTCCAAACACATCCCGGGGGAACAAAGATATTTGTAGAAGGTAGTTGACAACCTCACCTCACCTTAACTCAAAAGCTAGTATGTAGAGTGCAAACCTTGTTGACTGTCAGCACCATGTTTATGCCATGTTATATTGTTGTTTTACATTGTTGCATTTAATAAAAATGTATTTTGGCACCTGTCTTTTCATTTCCCTTTTTAGCACCTCCTATTTATTCTTGTTTGGGAGCTCCTTGATATGGGGAGGGGGGGCATTATAAAATAACAACACAACATGATCATCCAATTCTGGGCTTTATTTCAAGTGACCTGTTATCATTGTTAAAACAGTTTTTGGAAGTATGATCTTATATTATTTTCTTTTCTTTCATGAATTACACAAGAAGCTTTGAGGTTCAGTTCAAAATAATACATTACAATTGACAGGATCTCAGTACGTGTATCTCCCATTATAACATCTGAAATAATAGTCGAATATTATGGATAATAGGATATGTTATGTTTTGAACAATAAAAATATTAAAAAATTAAATGATATTATAATAATTATATAGTGGAGTCAGAATCTTTAGATGTGAAAATGTTGTGGCAAATTTATTAAGGACGCATTTCGCCGAGAACGTCTTCTCTCTTTGGCTTCCTTAGGTTAGAATGAAAGAAAGACAAAACTGTATGTGAGAAAAAATACCTTGGGATCTCTGAGGATAAGTGGTGACTATAAATCAAATTAAATTAGATTACCTTGTCACTTCTAATTTCCAGATACAAAAGAGTGTCTGTCTGCCTATTTGTTTTATCTATATGTATATTAGAGTCTTTTTATATATATATATATATATATATATATATATATATGGCCAGAGTTGAATCAGAACAGGAAACAGTAGTATTAAATGTGTTTAATACACATGAAAAAAAAAATAAAAGATAAAAAAACATGTACAGCTTTTTAAACTTAAAATTTTTTAAAAAAAAAAAGATAGCTGATTCAACTGATCACCTAATTTTTAAAATTTTATATATATATATATATATATATATATATATATATATATAATCCCTCTCCATAAAAATGTACCTTGATGGGGATAAATGAGAATGGATATCCAAATATATCCAATCATGTTTGTAGATTTTTGAGTTTTAATCTGATTATGATAATCCTTGATGAGTTAATTTTCTTTTGTTTTTTCTTTTATTAAACATTTTGATAAAAACCAGACACATAACTTTTGGAAATTGTATTTTGATGTATGAAAAGTAATATTTACTAAATATTTACTTGTACTAAAGCTCATTTTGTGTAGATATCTAAAGATTGTAGGATGCATAATAGTATTTGAAACAAAAGTGAAGATGATGGGACAGTTTATTAACAACACGTTTTGCTGGGAGCATCTGCCCTTTTTGGCTTCCACATGTTAGAATGCAAGAAAGACAAAATTTATATATATCTCCTTCCTTCTTTGGGTGCTGTACGTGATGCAAGCTTGTGAAATCCTGTCTCTTTTCAATTCATGATCGACTTGACAAAAGAATTCCTACAGTAGTCTGCTATTACTTTCTGTGATAGGCTGGTCACCAAACAAGGCTTTAGGACCCACTTTGTCTTGCTTTAAGCAATAGTTTGCCAGTGGAAAATAGATGCATTCATAGCTTTTACTCATGGGTATTTGCATGTAAGTGGATGTGACAAATTTGAATAGAATTTGAACTTGGCTCTCTGACTATTCATTCTGACCTGTTATCCATCCCCGCTCCCAGCACATCTAAACTTTGTATTTCTAGATGGTCACTCATCTAGATACTGATCAGGCTTAGTGTTGCTTAACTTTGGTGATGAGAACTAGTGTTTCAATGTGATATAGCCATGAAACAATGCTGTAAATAGATAAATAAAAATGTGATTTTTTTGTGTATTAAAAATCTCTTTTAAAAGAACCAAAATAGAGCACATTTAAATAATTTGAGTAGACACTCCATTTATTTATTAAACAGTATATTTATTTATTTTTGTCTACTGGCCTAAATATTCGAGAAAATTTATTAAAGAAAAGATGTGGCATCTGAAGAGCAGACATTGAAGTCAACACCTTGTGGTGATAATCTGTTCTTTACTTGAACACAATCTTCAGTCCATGTATGATCAATGGAACAATATGAGTAGCAAGGTCAAGTATTTCCACTTTATTGTGTCATCCTAACAAAAAACTATTACGAAAACATAATAAACTGAAAATACATTTACTCATCAGTTAATATTTTAAAATTTTTGAAAATTTTGTAAATTTTTGTTGAAAAAACAATCAGAGATTTATTTCCCATTTGAATCTCTGGGATAAAGAATTATCATTATTTACATTCTGACTAATATCCCTATCAATGTTTTGGCTGTTGTGTCATTTGGTCATCTTCAAGTGTCTGTTGACCCTGGCAACCTTCATCCTACTCAGGTAAATAAATGTTTTGCTGTCCGTATTTATGGAGACTTTGTCTTGTTCTTTGTACTAATCATTGATTGCTCACTCTGTTTCCATAGAGTCAATCTGCACTACCTGGTTCGGGGATTGAACTCACACTAACTATAGCACCAAATTCACAAACCAACATTTTAATCGACTTTGCTATTGTTCGGAACCTTTGGAAAATAACTGAAAATCATGCCATGGTTTGACCCAAGACTTGTGAGTAAAATTGGGCAAATGGAACTATTGTGTACCATTGATGGTTGTGCTAGCCATGAAATCAGAAGTTATTGTGGCAGAGTGTTGAGCATACTGGCCTTATTGATAAAACCAGAATCCATGGTTTCTTTTAAAAACCTGTAACTAAGTATAGTTGCAGTATAAACCACAGGTGTGCTCTGTGGGTGTTGAACAAATGCCTAAGGAAACATCTGTAACAGGGATTGACTAACCATCGTAGTAGATAAGCATACTTGGTTATGAGCAGCCAGTCATATATGTATTTACAGTTATTTTTATTATATATATATATATATATATATATATATATATATATATATATATATAAGGATAAGGAATTGAAAATGGTACATCTAACTCACTCATATCATCTCTCTCCCTCACTTCCTCACTTTGTTAATTTCACATATGCTTGGTGCGGTCCGTCAAAAATGTGTGAATTTCTTTTCATTTTTCATTTCAACTTTTGGAAGTAAAGTCTGATGATCCAGAGCCCTTTAAAAGGGTTATGGTGAAATAACTTATTACATGGAACCTTAAAGTGATCTGTTTTTATTCAAACATATTTGCTCTGAATTTACATTGAGCTCTTTGGATATCATCCTCCTTGGGTCTACCCATACGGATTACCTAGTTTTTGCATAAACTATATATATACATATATATAATTTCATCTTTAAGCAAGGTAATACAGCCACTAAGACAAGAGGTTACTGAGTATGAGAGAATAAGATAATAAAAATCACTGTTAAGGAGAGAGGACAATAAAAGAACAGGAAATAAAAAGACAGAAGATAATCGATATTGCATTTAATTTTTTTTGAAGATCAAAGTTGACTGGAAAGCAATAAGCCAGAAGAAAGTTCCACAAACAAAACGTGCAAGAGAAGAAACTGTAAGCATTGAACATATGGTTACATATAGCCATTTCAAGTGTAAAATGATGCAACCGAGTTGCCAATCTGATATTGTGCTTAAATTCATAAGATCTAGGTACTTGGAAGAATATCAGAACAATTACCATGAAAGTCTTTATAGAAAAGGCACAGAGAAGCTACATTATGGCAGTGAGAAAATGAATAAAGCTGAGATGCCAGTTTTTTTTCAAAGCTTTTATATAATATATATATATATATATATATATATATATATATATATATATATATATATATATATATATATATATATATATATATATTGAGGAATTGTAAGACAAAATGGAAAAAATTACTTGTGCTTGTGACATATTTCATCTGTTAGACTTCATCAGATGAAACGTGTCATAAGTAAATTTTCCATCTTGTCTTATAATTTCCTCAATATATTCCTATATATATATATATATATATATATATATATATATATATATATATATATATATATATATATATATATATATATATATATATATATATATATATATATATATATATATATATATATATATATATATATATATATATATATATATATATATATATATATATATATATATATATATATATATATATATATATATATATATATATATATATATATATATATATATATATATATATATATATATATATATATATATATATATATATATATATAATATAATATAATATATATATATATATATATATATATATATATATATAATATAATATATATAATATATATTTTATATATATAATATATTATATAAATAAATCATTTCACCCTTAAGCAGGGCACTAAAGCCATTAAGATGCAAAGGGTTACTCAGTATGAGAATAACAATATTAAAGAGAGAGAAAAATAAAAGAACATTAATTAAGATAATGATTGATATGCTTTCAGTATTAAAAAACAACCTAATAATCAGAAAAATGTTTTAAACTAATTTGTAAAACTTAGAAAAATCCAAGTGTAAATTAAAAATAATGTCAGTTGTGTGTGATACATGTTTAGGCAATCATGTATCTTTCAATACGTGACTGACGAGGCAGATTTTTCCTGCAGCAGGTTGCCATTTCTTTCTGCAGTAGACCGGTTGCTACCCAAGGCTATAGAACCTAGTCTGTCCTGCTATTTTACCCATAGCTGAGGAGAGAACAAGAGGATTCATACCTTTCCTAAGGGTATTAGCGCGTAAGTGAATGTAATGGAATTCGAACTCGGCTCTCTGATTCTTTAATCCGAGCCGCTATCCATTACTCCACTGTAAATATTTAATTTTAGTTAAAAATTTCATATAGTAAAAATGAAATTATCGAGCAATTCTGAAGTGAACTAAGGGAGAAAACTTCAATTGTTTAATCGACAATTGTCTCCCTTTTCATCTATGATGAAATATAATTTTTTTTTTTTTTACAATGATCATTCTGTACAAGGCACAGTACGCACTCGAGGTAGAGAGTTACAGAGCAAGGGCAAAGTTTATGGGGATATGTGGGGAAGATAACGGTAAACCCTAGACTTGAGAAGGTTAAGAGCGTAATGATCTGGGAAGCATCCTACCCTATCCACTTTATTTTCAAAAGAAAATGAAAAATTTAGTCAGGGATGCTTGTGTATTTTTGTAGAGAAACTGGAAAAATATTAAATTATCTATTAAATATGGTTGCTTTTGCAAACTTGTCAGTTGGTAATTAAATGGCAAAATGGAAAAAAAAAATCATTTATGACACATTTCAGTCTTCAAAAGACTTCTTCAAATAAAGTTAAGCATACCTGCATCTTTAGAATTTTTTTTTTGATGTATAACTATAATTAACATTTGTTTGTTTCCCTCCACCTACATATATGATTCCATCAATAAAAAGGATTATTTAGCCTGAAGAAGTCCTTTCAAAGGACGAAACATGTCACCAAGGAAGTTTTTCCATTTTGGCATTTACTTACTTACTATATAGAGTTTATATATAATATTCATAAGGATCTTGGTGTAAATTTCCCTTACAATTTTGTCACAGAATTTAAAGTAGAGTAAATGTGTTTGTGTATCTAAGTTGGGCAGGCCTCAAAAGTCATCAAAGACGCTATATACACAGAGAGAGAGACCAGTTGTTGCACACTATACGGCATTTATGCAACAATTCCTGCAAGTGACACCTAACGTTGCCACATATGTACAAAAGAATGTAAAACCCTATCAGGACTGAAAAGCCACATCACTGTTGCCCATATTTGAGGATGGATTAAGTGATCAGACAGCTTGAAAATGAGTCACAGCCATATCATCCCCCCCTGCAAAACAACAAAAAAAAACACAAAAGAAAAAGTCGCCCAAATTATTGAAGTCTTTCAGAGATGTTTGTGTATGAATTTCAAATATTATTCTAGTCAGAATTTTTAATTATTATTAATTTCATTTTATTCTAATTTTTTCAATAAAGATTACTACTTGACTTTTAGAATTACAATTTCTACAATCATTTTTATTTATAAATCTCTATGATAAAAGAGAAGCTGATTCATTGTCCTACACACAGATTGCATGTGACTGTGTTACGTGCATATGTAAGGTGCATATGCATGTGTCTATATCGTTCATGAGTGACTTGTATGTGTTCATGCCTTTTAATGGACACACAATTTGATTGAGTTTGTAATATGACATTGGAATGAAACATTTTCCATTCTTGCAGTCTGGACAACCCATACCCTAGACTGAGCAACAAAATCAGAGAGACAAGAAAAAAAAGATTTTTTGAAACCCTAAAAAAAAAAAAAAAAAAATCACATAATAATAAGATTTTATTGAACTCTTAAAAAATTATTCAGTAACAGAATTATTTTTAAAGTCATTTTTTTTTTTAAATTTTGCAGAATCATTTTTACACTTGACATTGAATTAAAATATATGTGTATGCATTCAAATGTACTTAACACTCATGAAATTGATATCTATGTTGCAAGAGATAATTTTCCTATCTGGCAACAACTTCTGGCTAACAAGAAGAGATTATGAGGGCAACCATACTCTTTGAAGTCATTTTTATGATTCTTTCAGTATTTAAACTGAATATATTTTCTAATAAATATAGTGATCCAGGATTATGGATGATGATTTTCTAGGAAGAAATACATTCCTCTTACTTGTAAGATTTTACTGCTTCATTCTTTCTCAATAACCAGTTGGCCTTGTGTCTGACTAAGGTAAACTCAGAAAAGCTAGAATTTTCTCCAGTTATGAAGGATGGTTTCTCTCTCAATGAGGTGCTATCATATGAATATCTATTGGGTCTCAAGTTAATTCCACACATCTAATAGAACTCTGTAGAAAATCCACATGGGAACAAATCCTCAAGAAACACCAGCCAACACCAGTACCTGGAACAAAATGTACCAATAGTGAGAAGTTCCAAGAACCACCTTCTCCCCATTGACCCTTGCAAGGTTTTTTTTTATTATATCAGATTGTTGCCAAAGAACCAGTCAATCGGCACACAGGTCCTATCTTCAAAACAGGGTTCTTTAACATCTTTTCCTTTTTCTTCTCACATGGAACGCTGTGCACCTACTATCAGTTTGAGGTACATCTTTTTTCTTTTGATCTGCTGCAAAATATGCACTCCACTCGGAGTCATTTTGATCCTCAGCAGTAATTCTTCCCTACAAACTCATATATAAAATCCATTGCTAAAGATGCTGGTAAGATGTTTGGCTCATTCTATTGCTCCAGGAAGTATCTGATTTCTGCTAGATTAGACCAAAAATAAAGTATTGCAACCAGGGCTGTCTCTAGGGTCTGGTAACCACCATCTGAAACTTTGATATGGGGGGGGCCGGCCATCTCTACTACATGTCAATTTCTCAACCTGGGAGCCCCAAACCCCCAAAGGAAAATTGGGTGGGGGGAAAGGCAGCACTTTTTTTAAATTACCAAAAATCAGGGAATTATCCAATTTTAATGAAGATTTCAATACATATTCATTAATTATTTACTTTTATAATGAATAGTTATTTTTATTTTTAAAAAAATCTGAGAAAATGTTATTCTTTTTGTGATAACCACCAATATTTTCATGACTAAGTTTTACTTGAAAAAAATGTTTAAGTCGCAAAGTTTTACATTTCCATAGAGATTAATCACCAACATATCTCTGCTATAGAAAAAAGAAAAGTTTTACAAAGATTCCAACACAACATATGAAAAAAAAAACCCATCCCTGACAAACAAAGTGCAATGATTTGACTTCATGTGATTCCCAGAGTATTTTTAATTTTTCACAAAAGAGAACAAAGAGGATTGTCTTAAAAATTTGTTTTAAAAACAGTATTTCAGGTTTCAGGAAATTTTTTCATGTTTTGAAAGCTTTAAATATTTTTATTTTTTAAGTGATCATTTTCTCGGTTTTATCTTTTTAGAAATGTAAAAAGTACGGACTAGAAATTTTATTTTAATTACTAGCAGTTGTGGGGTTTTGCTATTTCCATGGAAAATAGGAAAATATTTATATGAGCTGCATTTTTTAGTAGCAACCAGTTCAGACCTTTACATTTGGGAGATGCGGTACAACTTCCACAGAGTTGAATCATTCTCATTTTCCTCATATTACAAGAAGAAAGTTCCATTCAGACATCTTTTTCCCAAGAAGTGCATCTTTGTGGAACAGAGTCCCACATGGATGCTTCTCTAAACACTTCAATCTTGACCTTAGAGTTCAATTGTCATCTTTCCTTCCTCTACTCATAATTTTCTTCTTACAACTTACCCAATCCATTCATATCACACACCACATTTGGCATCATCCTTTTAAATGTAACCTTCTACATTGAGTGATTCTTGGCCCTTGTATTAGGTGAATTCTAGGGTAAAAAACAAAAAAAAATAAAACAAATATTTATTAACTTTGTATCATCCCAGTATTGTCCTAGAAAAACCTAACCAGTTATTCCAAATGGTTCTATTGCCCCACCCCAAGATGATGGTAATCTTGAGCTCGAGTGGTTGAGACAATTTTTTTTTTTTGCCACTAGTGTCAAAGTTTGGTATTCAAGCCCAAATAAAATCCATAATTTTGAATGTCAATTTTCTAGACAGACAAGCATCACTCTTGTTAGACAGTGTTAATCCATTGTATCTGAATTCTCATTTGGCCTTGTGTCAGACTAAGTGAAACTCAGTTATTTAATGTTGATTTTTCTATGTAGATGATTTATGTCACATAATCTTCCCACTTGTTTGGCTTTAAGTCATATCAAGATATCAAGTAAATATCAAGATTACAACCAATGTCATGTAAAATGGGAAGGAGTTGAAAATTGGGAGGTGAGGTCAAAAGTTCAAATATAACAAATAATTATGATCATAATGAGGAGAAAAAGAAAGCAAAGATAAAATTTTGTTTTAAAATATTTGAGTTTATTTGGTAAATAAAATCAAAATGTAAAAAAAAAAAAAAATTAAACACATCAAAATATTTCCTAAACAACATTTTTTTATTTAAAATAATTTAAAAAATACAAACTAAAAATGTCATGGAATTAAAGTAACAATTTCTCACAGACGGTCCAATAAAATGGAATATATATATATATTTTTACTGAAGATGATGTGCATAGAGTTGTGCTACTGGCAAGGGAAAAACAATGTATATAATTATAGGCTTAATAGCTCTGTTATATTTCATTGAGCACTATTTTATTTATACCAGCACTCAATGTGTGTGTGCATATATATATATATATATATATATATATATATATATATATATATATATATATATATATATGTAGACAGTGACAGTGTGTTTAATGATTGAGCGCAATCTTCAGGTTATGTGTATTGTTTTGGCTCAACTATATATGCTGGTCAATTGTGCATTATGGGTATTTATATTTACATATGCTCTATCCCTGACATTAAGTACTTTTACCCATAAATATATCTTGAAACTATATTTTTATAATATATTTGTGTGTGTGTGTGTGTTTCTTAAAGAATGTAGGCACAGTAGGCTAATGGGAGAAATTCAAAAAGACAGAATAATTATTATTGTATATTAGGCCATTAGACAAAATAGAAATTCTGGTTTTTTGAACATTTTTCTCATTCTATTTTGTCTAAGGCAGTATTTCCCAATGTGGCTGCTAGTGCCCCCTTGTGAAAGGTATCTAAAGCTGTGGGAAGCTATCAAATTTTTCTTCATTGCTTTTCCAACTTCCAGTATAGCTGAATGTGGTTTCAATACAGTTACACAGCTTCTTACTAAACAAAGAAACTGCCTGCAAATTACAAAACAAGGAGATCTACAATTATTTCTAAGCAGCATAGAACCTAGAGTAAGAGCCTTTGTCAGTAAGCACCAATTGCATTGAAAACATTGAAATAAGCTATCAAATAAAAGTTTGTCTTTTTTAGCATTTTAATCATTGGCATTTATAATAGAAATGAAAACAATATTAAGATTATTTTTACACTAATCCAAAGTGTTATCTTGCTATAAAAGATGAATTCAGGATAATATTCAAAATTTAATTTGATGGATGGGGGAGAGTTGTTGATAAAATGTTTGTGTCTAAAGGGGGCACTGGTTGAAAAAAAAAAAAAAAGGTTGGGAAATATATACAATGAATATTATTGTCTTTTCACTGTACTTACACACACATTATATATATATATTTGTCTATTTAGGCAGCAATCCTTTTTTCATGCACATTTCATTGAAAACAACAGACAAGGTGCTTTTATTTAGTTTTTTATACACTTTCTCATGCGATCTAATAATTTTTTTCTTTTCGGATGATAAATTATATAAAAACTGTCCGAATGTTCTTTTTATCGGAGCGCTTTCGGCTATACATTTAGCCATTTTCAAGGATTAAATATTTTAACTGTTAAATAAGAAATAGTTTGTTTTATGTATGTTTTATAAAATATTTTCATTTTTCAAAACACAGTCAAGATATTATGTCCGTGTTCAAAGTTAATATTATTATTGGTTTGTTTGTTTTTATTAATAAGGCTTCCATTATTTTTAGCCTTTTTTGCATGTAGATGATGCTATTATATTAGTGTTGTCAACAAGTATGTTACGAATAATGTCCGGTAGGTCTCCATGAATATTTAAATGAGATCTAATTGAACTATTGTCAGAAAGGTGTAGAGTGAAAAAGAACATTCGGACAGTTTTTATATTAATTTATCATCCGAAAAGAAAAAATTTATTAGATCGCATGAGAAATTGCATAAAAAGCTAAATAAAAGCAACTTGTCTGTCATTTTCAATGAAATATATATATATATATATATATATATATATATATATATATATACTAAACATCTGTTAGACAGAAGTTAAGCTTTTTGTTTCTTATTTTCAAGTATGTCACTAATTTTGGCACAATTTTTTCCTTCCAAATTTTGACCAGATTAATAATTTGAACAAAATGATAAAAAATATTTTAATCATTGAGCTTCACTGCTGCCGTTGCCACTATTATTATTATGTTATTTATTTATTTCTCTTGAATTGTTTTTTGCTACAGATCATGATTGGAAATTTTGTTTTTCAATCAATTACGTTTACAGGCGACATTATCATTCAAGCAGTTTCCTTCAATTTCATCCCCAAAGTAAATATATAAGGTAAATCGTTCTTAAATTAGTTGGTTATCTGTAACAGTTCTGGTTGCTAATATAAATTAGCACATAACCTACCCCCCATCTAGTAACATTTACATTTACTATGATATAAAAACTAAAAGACTAACTTAGTATCTGTCTATATTTCTGAGATGAGGTATTTTAACTATTTACATTGTTTGGACTGTTGTCCTCATCATTATTGTCATATTCTTGTTTCGGCCATTGTTTCCAGTGGAAATTCCAATGTATATCACCTGAAGGAGGCTGGCGCCTACAATGGCCAGAACATTGTAAATATGACAATAAAGATGAGGGTAACAGTCCAAACAATGTAAATAGTGTAAATACTAACTCAGTAATACAGAGTTAGTCTTTGGAAGAGTTACTTTAAATGCCTGATCTGATAGTGTAGCAAATTTGTATATAAGACTTAGGAGATATTTTTTTGAAGCAAATTTCACTGAGGAATTTTAAGTATCATTTGCCTGCCCTAAAAAGTGTGCTCAGTAAACAATTGGCAGATTATTAGTTTTAGATTTTTACCATTTTTTTTAATATTCTTCCTGTTGCTTGTTTTCTTGTAATATTTTTGTAGAATTTCAATATTATCTTTTATCAACGATAAACAAATTCCATATAATTTACACACAATGATACAATATTCTCTTCTTTTTTAACAGTTCAACCTTCCTTTGAATTCATACAGACAAGTTTTTAAAATTAATTCAACCTCCACCTTAACCCCAACCAAATAAATCGAGTGTCTACTCAAATATGGGTAACTACTAAAAATAGTGTTTAATTGACAATATATATATATATATATATATATATATATATATGTATGAATAAAAAACAAGGAAAAACTATTCTTAACTGACACATTTCATCCTCTGAGACTTTTTCTACTTAAATGTAGGATTTATTTTGTTGCATGTGTTTATATGAACACCTGATGAATATTCATGAACATTCTCAAATTTAAAAACCTTGATAAACCAATGACTTCCTTGCTTTTGTATATAAACACATGCAAAAAAATAAATCCATACATTTGCCTTCATAAACTTCCTCAGGGGGTGAAATGTATCGGATAAGAATATTTTTTTTTCACTTTGTCGTTGTATTCATTTTGTTTTGTTAGAGATTCACTCTATCTGAAAATAATTTACATATATTTACATCTTTTCCAGAGTCTTTTGCAAATGTTAAATGCTAGCAGCATCAGCTAAAAAAAAAAGAAAATCTCACCAAATGAATTCACTAGTGAAACTAATATCTGGCATATAAATTAATCTGAGGCTTGGAGGAATTTCAAGTGCATTTTACAATTTTACCTGGACTAAAAGATAGGACTGACCAGAAATTGTTGTAATGTTGGCGACATTTCTTAATACAATCCAAATACCTGAAGTAGGGAAAAAAAAATTAAGCACAGAACTATTTTGTACATTTATCTGTTCTTATGAAAATCAAATAAAATATAAATTTGCAATGCAGACAAACAATTTGGATGCTTTCAGACTTCAAAGATAAAACTGGAGATCTATTCCGGAAATTATTCAGACCAGGATGTTTATTATAGATATTTTGAGCATGTTTTTACTGGTTCAAAATGCCAGGGTGTATTCTATGAAAGGGGATTAAAATAATGAGAATTTGAATTGCCCCCTCCCAAAAAAACAATCCTAAGAATTTCAAGAAAACATAACAGGATATGAAATTTGTAATGTTGTCAGTGGTAAAAATGAATTCAAATCATAAAAAAATGTTTTGATTTATTTGATTTCTTAGACAAATTAAATCATTTCTTGTTGCTTTTCATCACAACAAAATAGGTAACCGTACCCTCCAATGGTTAAGCAAGATTGTCTGTATGACACCCACATAAAGGGCGATGGAGTGTGATTTTATCTTAGTCTTAAGTGTCTCAAAGTTTTATGAGCATCAATAAGCTGTGTGGGATGCAGTCATCAAGGCAGCCACTCACTTGACCAAAAGAGTATAAAATAATAGATAAGTAAATAAAAACTTTTGAGTTCAAGTGATAACAAACTGGATGTTGAAGGTCTATTAATGGTCACAGTTGGGACTGAGGAGAGTTCTGGACTGTGCTTGAAATAATGCCAGGCTACCTGTTACTGGATGAAGACAGGCAGTTGAGGTAGTTTCAATGTTGCCAGTTGTGTGTCATAATGTTGAGATGGGCACTAAAGATGTTAAGAAAGTTAGGAGTTCTTGTTGGTTGAAAGAAAAAAAGCTGATCTGTTAGCCTGAGATGTCAAAAGTTGTCCTCAAGTGTCACCAACTCAGGCTGTGCAAGTGAAGCCCTGAATAAACAACAAAATATATTGGAGACAGAGTTTGAGGCTTCATTTCTTGCCGTGGCATTTATTTTAACCCTTCGTTTCTTTGTGAACATGCAACAGGTCCTTCCCAGTTTTTGGTGTACAATGACACAAGCATGGATAGACATGCAATGTTAGGTTTTATTGTCTGATCAGTGAAAACTTGTGAGAAGGTTTCATTGTGTTTACATTTGATGACTTCAACTCCTATCATATATCCTAGAAATTTGTCTTGTAAGGATGAAGTCTTAATAAGGCAACACAAGAATCATCTATGCAAGACAGGATCCTAAAATGAAAGCAAGTCTTGGTGGAGGCTATGTTTTTGTTTATTCCAGTTCATGCTATTCTCAAATGATCAGAGGATATGTGAATAAAGGGTTTTGTGATTAAAAGCAATAACAGAAAGGAAAATATAAATGGGTATTTACAATGAGAATAAAAATAGCTAAAATGGATTGAAGAAGTTTTGACCAGAAAGGACTTTTTATATGGCACAGTAACTCCTCTAAATCCGTCATTATATTAAACATTTTTTTTTTTATTTTGAGGTACATGTGTATATGTATATCTGTGTTACAAATAAAAATTATAAACAAGAAACATGAGAAATATTTTCAACTCAGGAAAGGAGATTCTATTTAAGAATGGTGAATAATGAAAGAAACTTCCAGAGATATTGGATAGAAAGCATTTTAAGTGTTAGGTTAAAAGTGATTGTGTAAAAGAAAAATAAACCAAAGAAAAAAAAAAAGTCCAATTCATTTGATTGGTGATAACAGAATTTCTTTATTTTGTTTAATTTTATTAAAGATGTTTTTCATTTTAGTCAGATATTGCTAGAGTTTGTTCAGTCATACCCAGTTAGGAAAAAGAGTTGATGTGGTTGGAAATAAAACAGTGGAGATCTCTAATTTAATTTTGACCAGTGACTTTGGAGAGAAAGTCTTCTCCTCTCAAACTGTTTGACCATTGCTATATAAACACACACACACTCTGGCATGAATAATTCTATATTTATATTTAAGTATAAGATTTCTCTTTTTTATGAAAGAGGCAACAATATTCAAAATTGTAGGAAATGCATTTTGAGTTGTAATGTTTGTTTTGTTTATTGGTTCAGTGTCGTTGATTTCTTTCCCTATCATTTATTGTCAAAACATTTTTAACAACATTTGCCAATAATTTTATTATCTTTTCTTATTTATTGATTCATTTCTATTATTGGCATTAAAGTAATAATAACAAATTGGTACAGTGTAAAACATATATAGTCGTTCCTTGTTATGGTAGAGAGCTTATTTGTCTAAGTGATCACAAGAGCGAAGCTGTCTTGAGGGACACCTATGGTCGAAGGTTGAAGAAGGAGGACCAAACTGAATGTGACCAACCCCAAAGATCCAACGACAGAATAGGTGAACATATACACAATCTCAATAGCCAAACTGTCAAAAGAGGGAAGCACCACTTGGATTGGTATAACCAGGGTGGATGTTAACAGATCAAGTATTCTTTGATTCACAACCATCTCTGCCAGTGCCAGCAGCAAGGAGAAAGGGAATATGCTCATGGTTGCCAACAACAACAACAACAACAATATATTGGACAAGGAGAAAGGAAGTAATATTAAATGATCAGGAATTGTGCAGCTGCAAAATATGAAATTTCATGTGATTTCAAACATGATACTATTTTCATAATTTAGTTTTTAGAGCTAAGTGACAATTGTGCCAGATGCAAATTAATTTTTATATTGGGCTGGGAAAAATAAGCTGAGACAAAATAAAGGTGGATGAAATTAATGGTTCAGTTCAAAATTCAAATCACCTGAAGAAGGCCGGAGTGTACGATGACCTAAATGTTGTGAATATGGCAATGAAGATGAGGATAACAGTCCGAATAATATAAAAAAATATTCTTTTATTTATTAAAAAAAAACTATTTTAATTAAATGTACAGTACTAATTATTATATCTCCACCCAGAAGCAACACTACCCACAGGAAGCTGATTGGACAAAGTAATAAAATATTCTTTTCTGAAAAAGACAACTTCTCTTCATGGGTGTCATGTAAGTTGTATCTGTAGGTGAGTCCTTATTTCAAACGTTAAAATTTCAACAGGTTGAAGCAATATGTCACCGTTAGTTTTTGGCGTTTGCTCTGGCCAGAGATCAACTGGAGGCAGCCTTCACTGGGCTACTAGCTTCAATCTGTCCAAAGACATTTGGTTTGCTGCTGAAGTGCAGTTCAATTGTTTAGTATTTTTTATTATTATACTGTACTTTAAAGAGATCAGGGGGCCCTCTAATAAGTGCATACACCTGTCAACACTTAACCAAAAATGGGTACATTATTTTAGGTCCTGGGGAATTAAATATATCATTATGTAGACCAAAAGGTATATACAGTTATTCAGAGAGTTGGAACAGTGTAACTACTGTTGTGTTTTCTATATTCTTTTCTTTTATTGGTAACTATGCTTGTAGTAGTTCTATTTTTAAATAAAGATTTTGTTTGCTAATTGTGATAAGATGATTAAAACTTGGTATTGGGTACATGCCTGGTTTTGTAGATCTAGTCAAGATTCTACAATTATCCACTAGGCCATGTGTCCTTGGGGACATCAGTGAGTGAACTTTTGGGACTTTATGTCTCAGTTTTCGTTTTTTACCAGAGCTCATATTACAATTTCTGTTACTGCAGCTTTTCTCTATCTCTCTGTATTACTGATTCCCATATTGTATTCATGTCTATGCTTGGACGGTTTAGAGAATTTTTGAGGCCTATCATACGCGTTGATTCCTTAAGTTTTTGTATTTTCCAGTGATTTTCTATTTCAACTTCATCCCACAGATAAAGGAATCATGTCAGGGAACTCATTTTTTTCTAATTCATTGTTTCAGTACAATATATATTTTTTCCTTTATCACTTGATTTCATAGTTTTATGTAAGCCATTTAAACTAGTTCCTGAGAGGGTAGTGATTTTTTTGCTTTTTTTTGGGGGGGGGTTCTTCATTTTTTGGTTTGTTAAGAATTATTGTATTGACAGATTTAGAACTTACATCCATTTATATTTTCAGAAGTACATCATTTTTCTAAGTCAGAATAAGAAATAAAAGTTTAACTAATCTACAAAATTTAAAATAGGTAAGTAAAGCTGATTATAGTGAAATGATTTTTGAAGGAGACTGAACCTTAAGAACCAAACTATATTGGAAATGATTTGAAAATAGTGTGATTGATGAAATGTAAAAGTTACAAAAAACTGATTAGCAAAGATTTTATGGGCTTATACTGATATCAAATTAGAGACACACACACACACACACACACACACACATATATATATATGTAGATATCTCAGGCATGTGCCTTCAGTAATTACTCAGGATAGGTAGCTTGTGACCTTGATGTAGTAAATCTACAAAAAAATAATATATTTTGTATTTTATGCATAATAAAGTAACCTTCATAATTTTGTCAGATTATGTGCATATTGTGCCACATAAGGCAAATGTAGCTGCTGATCTATTTTATTCAGGGTAGATACTGCCTACCTCGACTACCTAGATGGCTATCCTGAATATATATATATATATATATATATATATATATATATATATATATATATATATATATATATGACTTAGGAGAAAAGCTTAGATATGTAACACAGACTGACACAAAAATTGAATAAAAATTAAAAATACAGAAAGACTGTTCTTTTAATTTTTATAGTAACACATGTTTTACCACATAAAAAATTATCTTGTTTAGAAAAATGAAAATGAAAAAAAAAAAAGGCACAAAATGGTTGATCCAAACAAGATGTTCAAAGTCAGTGTTTTTTTTTCTTTCTCTCTAATGAGAAAGTCCCTGAAAATAAAGACAGAAAAGTGAGTTTTCCCAGCAGAAAAAAACTCTACTGTCTTCATCTTACATTGTCTTTGTGGCTTCAAATGTAGATTTTTTATGAAAATCAATTCCATTTCCAGGTAAAGTCGAGTTCAGCAGAGGAAATATCCAGACAAGATAGTATTTATAACCAAGAACATCTAGAAAATTCCTTTTCCATCCGAGATCATATTCATGGCTGGTAAGACGACGTTCGTATGTTGTTCGGCCTCTGTAAACATTTTGGCAATGATAGACAAAACAGCTAAACATACCAACAAAAATTAGTGAACAAATGCCAGTGATAAAACTGGCCAACAGGTAGGCTGATGGCAACACCCCACAGAGCCAGGCCAATAAGGGTATCATCACGCTGAACACGTATGAAAAGGAGAATCCACCCAACAACTGCAAAGTGTAGGGTACATTCAGTAAAGTCAGGTAGAAACAGATTAGCCAGGTGTGAAGTACTAGCATAAAAAAATACCGAAAGTTACTGTAACCAATGCAGGTACCAAGGAAGACGCAATGGTGGTCTCTTTTTAGAATACACCTAAAGGAAAAGAAAGCAGAATGTAAATAACTGAATACTGAGTTTTTCAAATTTATGCATGTGAATAATTTATCTGCTATCAATTTTAAAACAAATCTCTAATCATGATGTAAATAAACAATGAAATATGAAGTAATCATATTTTATTTGCAGCAGCAGTGTCTGACCACGGCTGTCTATAAAATGTTGTCCAAGGATATGCACATAATAACCAACCTCTCTTTTCCTTGATTGACAACTCTCTCAGTAACATGTAACAATAAAAGTTCCCTGTGGTTGTTGGACAAAAGCAACTACTATACAAGAGGCTGCATCAATTCACCACTGAATTAAGTGCATTGACAAATAAGGAGATTGTGTTGAAAGATAAATACTTTTTGTACAAAATAAAAGTTTATCCTCATTATGTTGTAAATTGAATTATGTACATGTATGTAGATATATCAATAAGTTTGCAGCCTGATGATAATATACAAGGTGTGACAATTCAATTCCCAGAATAGCTTTGCAAAACTAATGTTTACTTACCTTATTACCATTGGTGTTGTGGAAACAAAATGCAGATGGAGTAGCCAATTGCTACTGATAATGGTACCCACCCTAATCAGTCAAAGAGATGAAGCTTAGTGTGCTGTCTCTGCAGAAAGACAGAACATGGCTGCCCTGCCAGAACAATAGCCAGTGTGAACCCTGGAACATCTGGTTATGAAGAAAAAAAATGTCTACCAGTTTCCCAGAGAGATAGTTGGGTCAGTGAGCAGAGCAGTGTTGGCTAAGTAAATGATTCTTTTGTTAGCCAGCTGCTAAAGTTTTAGGCTTCATAAAAGAAAGGGAAGAGGCAGAACTTAGCAGTATGCTGCATTGACCGCACAAAAGGATTGCGGTGTGTTACTAAGAATTTTTTGTTTGTGTTGCTCAGTGTTGTTTCAAAAATTGTTGGTCCTTGTTTATGTTTCTGGTATCTCGGCTGCATTCATACTGTACATGTGGTGTTCTCATGTAGAAGCCTCATGATCCAGTGTTTGATTCTGGTGCTGCTGAGTTTTCTGTCCCTCTTTGTTAGCAGATACCCAACCAATAAGAAAAAAAAAAATCCTTCAATTATTTACTCTCACTTTCAAAGTACTTCTCTTGGGAAGCTATACATGAGATGATAGTGCCAATGATCAAAACATTCTATGAATATGTTTCTCAAAATATCTTCCTGTAATGTAGTCATGTGTTACTGGATGTCAGCAAATCTTTGTCTTTACAGGACATTTTCAGTTATGGAAATACCAAAAAATCTCAGTGGTTTAAGTCTGGTGGATGGCACATTTTTGTAATTGATTTCTTAGGAACTTGCATCATTTGCAGGAACACTGTCATGGTGGAGAATCCACTTGTCAGGCCAGTTCAAGTTTTTCTTCCAAAAAAATTCTTGTCATCCTTTCAGCACTTCCAAATAAATATGTTTATTTGTAGTTTGTCCTTGTGCTAAGAATTTTGAGTAAACTATTCCTTAGGACAATGGTTCCCAAACGGTGTCTCAGGTGAGGCAGAATGATTGAAAGACAATCAAAAATTTAGAAACAGTTTCAAAAAACTCATATGCCAAAAATAAATAGGATTTCAAAATTTGAAATATTATTATGGATTACTTGTAATTGTATGCATGAATCCCAGTAAAAATAGTTATAAATAATTATTGACCAATTTTATCATTGTGATATTTTTGCATTATATCAAGTATTAAGAATATAATAACTAGGGTCAGCAAATTGGAGGAGAGAGTTATCAATGATAATGTTCTGACTTTCAATCTGTAGTTAACTCTCTGTTTTTTATTTTTAAATATACTTTTTATCACAGAAAATTTGGTGAAGCATGAGCAAATTTTAATTCTGAAAATGTGACTGAGAGAAAAAAAAAGTTTGGGAACCACTGCCTTAGGATCAAAGAAACACATACGAATGATCTTGAACTGCAACTGAGATGTGTTCGTAATTTTTGGTTGAGGCAAGTTCCTTATTTTTCCACGGTGTGCTTTGGTGTTTTGTTTCTGGGTCATATTGAAAACTGTATGTTTCATCATTGATAATCACTTTGTCAAATATTCAAAATTCAAAAGATCAGATGAAGCATGAAGCTGCTCATCAGGCAAGATCTAAAGCACCATTGATAAGCAAATATTTCTCATTCCTAAAGCCTGCACTGTTTCTCTAACACATATTCAGTTCTTCTATCAGTCACATTTTTTGATTGGTGCATTTGATTTTTATGGATTATCAACCCTTTGTTTTAAGTTTAATTTTTATAATTAAATTTACAATTTTAGTTTCAATTTTGAAACATAAAAATTTCTGTGTTGCAATGGAATCATATTTTTAAAAAAGAAAATATTTAATTTATAATATTATGCTCTACTGATTGCAACGAGAACTGTCTTTTTTTTTTTAAAATAAAAAAAATTGCTAAGAGCACCGGATTATAAATCATACTGTTCTTACATACATATATATATATATATATTGCACCACCAAACCAAAAAGGATGCTTTCTTTCCAAAATGAAAAGAAAATTGCTTCCTCCTGTTTTAAAATATTTGGCAAAAATCAGGAAATTATTTGATTCAAATTAAATTTTCAGTACTTATTCATTAATTAATGTATTTTTTAATGAATAATTTATTTTTATTTTTTTTTTAATTAAAAACTCTTTGGAAATATGTTTTCAGGAGTGTGTTTCATACATCTTTTCGATATCACGTTGTGTTCGTTCAATTTTTACAGTCATAAACACAAAAATCGCTGAATAAGTAAAAAAAAACAAAAAAAAAACAATATCAAGTGTGAATCTACGGAAAATCCATCCTACATTTTTTGTTACCAAAAATAATTTTTGGGGAGAATTGGTGCTTGCTTGCGTGTTATTTTCTTTCAAATTATTAGATAGAAATAAAAAAAAAATTCTATAAAACTTGTAATTTTTTCGGTTTGATTTAGAAATTCATCCCATTGCTATTCGTCACAAGAATTTCTTTTATTAAATAAAGACATGTGAAGAATCAAAAAATGTAAAGTTTTTAAATGCCATACTCGAGTGTGAACCTATTTTTTTTTATTTTTTAATCTAGCAACAATTAGATAATTTTTGGTATGGATGTACAAATAGAACATAATTCTGATATTTCGCTTTGACTGAGTATTCAATATCGGAAGAGTGAAATTAGGATTGATAATCAATCCTAGTTTCATGTTTCCTGTTCAGTCAGTTACTTTTTGTCATGAAGGCACGGTTGTTGTTTTTTTTCTCACGTTTGTTTTCCTACAATTCTTGTGTACAAACAAGAGAATAACCAAAAAAAGTATTCTTTTTTTTTACGAATGAAATAGTTTCGTTGTAACTCTGAAAATCTTGGTAGTGAGAGGAACAAATTATGCAGGATAAATAAAAGCCAAACATAAAAAAAAACTTAGAACAACTGTAACTGAATATTTACTGAAGTATTTTTATTACTAATTTTTCTAAAATTCACTTTGAATAAATAAATTATTTTCCCTTTCACATTATTAACTTAAAGTAATTTACATTTAAATTGCTATATTTTTGTTTAGAGCCTTAAAATTTATTAATTATTTATAAGTTTAATTATTAATAAAAGCGACAAGAATAAAAATTTATAAATTAACATTTATTTTTTTAAACATAAAACAAATACTTGATTATTTCACTGCTGGTCTTCCGTATTCCTGTAAGATTTAGTTTTACTTTTTCTGTCCGTTCTTTTTCGGACAGGGGTAGAATTTACAGTTTTTCTATTTTGAAATTTTGTCCTTTGATCTCAAAGTTTTAAAACGTAAATAAAACGTTATTTTCATTCTGTTTTTTAAGAAAGGTCAAATTGGGTTTTATTTTTAAAGAAAAAGACAATAAATTTGTTTACATTTTTTTTTCTCGTAGCAGCGTGACGAGTGACAATAAAAAAACGTACGAATGCTTTAATGCCTACCCCCCCCCAAAAAAAACGTTTCGATACGGAAATTAATTTTTCTCTTAATTAGGGATATTTATTAATTAGCCTTTGTTGACTTTTGCTTAGGGTAAGTTAAGTATTTGTCCACCTTGGAAACGTGTTTACACAGGCATGCATCACACATTTACCGCCACGCACTTTCTTTTAAAAATAAACTATAAAAAACGCTTTTTTTTAAATCATTTAAAAATGAAATATCTTCTTTGAACTTAAATTTCGGTTCTGTTTGATGGATAATGGCGGTACCTAGTGTGCATGCCTGTGTAAACAGGTTTCCAGGGTGGACAAATACTTACCCTAAGCAAAAGTCCTATCTAGCGACAAGTTCCATTGATCCTAGGCAGAGTGCACTGTGCACAGATAATCGGTAGAAGGGCCGATCAATACGGAAATATAATTTCGTCATTAGTTTTTGACGGGTACTACGCTAAATGATAAACGCAATTAGAACAAAAATACATTGAACTTAAACCGAGAAAGTCCAACTTCCTATTGCACCTGACATCACCATGGCAACTTGAAAATATTGACATTCATGTCGTTGCCATTTTCCTTTTAAATGGTCGTCACACTTGTCATTTATGGCAACATTGAGATTTTTCTCCGATTACTTATCAATTATTTACTTACTCACATTGTCAGATGCTAGTTTCCTCATTCACCTTTTTAGCTTAGGGATCATTTTTTAGTAGCTTAGGAAGTTGTTTATAATTATAAATAAAAAGCAAGTTAAATCTGTGGTGTTTTTGGTGATCTGACTTTGTTGAACGAAAGAGTATAAATTTTATTTATTTATTATATAACTTTTATTTTTACATCGAACTAAGGAGATAAATACAGATTTTAAAAATCTTTTCTAAATCATTTTGATTTCAATAAAAATGTTGGTACGTATTGATTTTGGAATAATTTATAAAAAAAAGTATTTTTGTAAGTAGAATAAGGAAAAAATACACAAAAAAACGTTGATTAACTAATAACTTTTACTTTGTTTTAGTTATTCTAATTGTCGGATTTTTATTTAAAACGAAAAAAATCGATTGGACAAAAAGTGATCAATACAAATTGGGCCATCGATTCTGATATTTTGAAAAATTTACAAATATTAGAAAAATAAATCTGTTTTTTTTAATTGACAAGAAACAAGTGAGCAAGTGCGTGTGACTCCTTCGACCTCGAATGGCCGAATTTTTATTGATTTCTTTTACTTTTACATTTCAATCTTTCCTTAGAATAGTGTCAATCTGTTGTTTTTATTTTGACTAAGTGGATCATGACTTGTTAAATAAGAAAGAGGGTTAAAAAAAAGGTAAAATTTAATTAATACCTTTTGTTAAGAAAAGGATTTATCAATTTGCAAATTAATAAGTCTTTCTTTTTGTTTTTCTTTTAAAAGAAAAATCCGCCCACATTCTTTAGAAAACGGGTCACGACATTGAATGTCAAATAATAAACTTCCTCTTCTTTTGTTTCTTTTTAAACTGAGGAAGCATTTTTTTTTTTAAAAAAGGTAACTTCTTTAAAGAAAGATAATGAATGTAAATGTAAAATAATGAAACTAATTCATAATTTCTCACTTAATGGACATGAATTAGAATTATGATTTAACTCTTGCTTTCATATTCGTGGTGGTTAAGTCACATTGTTTCGGTCGCTATACTCTCCGGCCCTATTTTTTTCGTCTTTATCTGAGGAAGTTTAAAAATTAAATTAAAACGTTTAAAAATATTATAAATTATATAATATTTAAACTTTTTAATTTAATAAATTAGTTTTTGTTTGAAATACATCAAAGTTGCTTAAAAATTAATTAGCTTGAAAATTTGAAATTAAAACTAAAAGCTTGAAGAAAGATTTTTCATTTTTAAAAATTCATTTTTAGGTGTGGAGTTTCTTTGGACTTTGGATTCCAAAGTCCAAAGAAACTCGAGGTACGTAATTATTATAAATTAATTAAAAAATTTAGAAAAAAAAAAAAAAATGTTTACCTGTCACAGAATTCACAATGGTAAGACCTTGGAGGTGAATTAATAACACAAGTACTGCAAAAGATCCATGAATGTCTTCGAATGGAAGGGAGAAAGTGCGATCCGCTTGTTGTGTCTTTGATGAGAATCATCCAAATATTAAGCATAATGTTCAGATAGGAAAACAACATCAAGAGACAAGGGCCAATGTAACCAGTCTCTGTCCATTCTTTGTCGCCATAAATATGTGGTAGCAAACGACAATAATAGAACCAAAAAATCAAATGGATCACAAGTAAAACAAAAACAAAACTGGCAACTTCTAATCGGGATTTGGCGAAGAATCCACCACGCAAACGAACATTAAAAATAGTCGGCATTTTCCTTTTACTTCAAGCGCACTGATTTCGGTGTAACACTAACAACGTTCCCACTAATAAAAATATCCGGGGTCTTTGTTCGGCGCCATAAAAAAGGCATTTTCAGACGAAGTTTTCGGAAATATCTCATTTTCTTCCCAGAGTTCAGTTATATTATTTTAATTACACTCACCCACTTTGAGTTTCTCTGGATGTCGTGACAATACAATACATAATTTGTTTAAAAAACTGAACTCTGTAGGATAAGACTTGTGAACTGTCTTTTTGTAACCTAAAAGATCTTATTCTTATGAAATGTTCAGTTCGACCTGAAAATACCAAATTAAAAACTAAAATAAAAGTTTCCATTTTTTTAGCTGTGCAAAAGTTCCAAGTTTAAATTATATGCAAGCATTTGTAAATATCATTCGAACTGTTTCTCTTTATAACAGAAAACGTTATGCTGATCCTCATTTAATTAGATGGCCATTCAATTACACACACACACAGGTCTCGTGCATCCTCAGTCTATGATACGGGGTGCCCACTCTACTCCATCTTAATTTTGATAAGGTACTAATAATATAAAATATAAATTTTATTGTAACCTAATTATTTACAATAGTGGATTAGATGCTGTGGAGCGAAGACGGAAGTAAACACCAAGACATTCAAACACCTAATGACAAAGAATGGTTTCTGAGTCGGAGGATTGAGTATTCTTCCGGTTAATAAATTAATGCTTTGAAAATAAATATTTAACATTTTTCAACCAACAAGTCGCATTTCTATCAGAAATAAAAAAATGCTTCATGATACCTTTGAAGGGTATTTAAGCAAAGTTTCTAGACAGACAACCCAGTATGGAGAGACAGACGACAACAGACAGCAACAGTTTACGACACTCGACTTAAAATAAAATCCCTTATTCATTCACCCGTCTTCTTCTTCAAGCTACGTGACATTTACACTTTTCCTTTCTGCCTCTTCTTTCTCACACATACACACGAATAAATCAAATTTCTTTTCCTTTTAACAAACAGCTACAAACAAGGACTGGAAGAACTTTAACGCTCTCAGGCACACTAAGAAAATTTTAGTTGCAAAAAACACGAAACTAAAAATATCTTATAATTCGCCTTTTTCTTTGTTTTGGGGTGATTCAAATCTACAACAGTGCAATTTAGGTGTATAATGGCGTGGGGCTTAGGGGTTAAAATGAACAGTATATTTACCCACGGCAAGAAGATTAATGAATGATGATAATGACGAGGAAATACGGTTAATTTTAATAAAACACGATAAGGAATTTATTCACGAATTTACACGCTTGAAGAAGTGACAGTATCTCGTTTCAGGAAAATGAACCAGAAATTTTTAAAGTCCGTAGTTTTAGCGAATTGACATGAAGAGGAAATGTTCATACAACAGATTAAATGATCTGACACAAAATAATATTAAACAATGTTCAAAACAAAGGGAGGAGAGTTCTTTGATCACTGAATGTATATACAGACAAGCCTCTCGTCAACAGACTAATAGCGGGGATAGGTGGTCCGTTAAAGCGTTATTTTTCAGTTATAAAATCACTATACTAACTGCCAGTAGTTATGTAAATACTATAAACATGTATATATGGCATATATAAATATATACTTAATATAAATATATTAATCAAAACAACAAAAATAATAGAATTCTCATAGCTACTTTCTCACGCATACTTTAATGTATCGTACTTTATATACTGTACACCTATCTTTGTTTACAATTGAAAGGGCCACCACCGCCGCCAAGCGGTCACTTTGAGAAGTAATACGACTCGTTCCGTTAAGCCCACAAATTTTGAAATACATCGTTTTTTTTCCTGTTGATTTTTTTTTTTTTTAATTTTGCCTGTAGATTTTGTCCGTTGCATCCGAAGTCCGTTGATGGGGGTCCGTAGATGAGAGGTTTGTCTGTATATTATAGTCTGAATACGTTCAAAAGTAAACGAAGAGAAATAGTTTAAAATACTTAACTTTCTTGGATTGTTGAGAGAAAAATTCTTTGTAGCGCCACGTGCCGATAATATAATTGGCGAATAATTTTACACTAACAAGAACTTGAACGCTGGATGCGATGAACAGAAACAAACTCTTTCACATGGCTTCAGACACTCTTCTCCAATTAATTTAATTTTTCTCCTCATTTTATATCAAAAGGAATTTCGCATAGGCTCGCTACTTTTTTTTTCTTTCTTCTTGGCTCAATGTCTAATTTCTGTAGAGACAAGGTTTTCATTGGTGCCAAAACAATTTAAATAAGGCTCGTGAATTTATTTCCTTTTTTCTCAGCCTGCCGACAAATATCTGTGAAGGCAAAGTTTTCATTGGTCCAAAGAAAATTTCACATAGACTTGGGAATTTCTTTTGTCTTTTTCCTCAATCCTCCGAATTTGAAGGGAATAGGTAAAAGGAGTTATTATTATTTTGTATTCACTACAACTCCTTAGGTATGTTTGTTGATGTTTCCCTCTTGCCTTCAGCTTGTCTTGTGAGCGTCAAATTCCCCAAGCCCTCTTTTCTCGTTATTTGTCCTAGAAATTTCGCTCATCTCTTTCCGATTTTAAGTACAAGCGTTCTTTTTGTTTCTGTTTATCTTAAAACTTACTCGTGACAAGGTGAGTGTTGGGTGGTGGAGGTTATCTTATGACAACGTCCATTCTCAGCATATATCTATTGGCGCGTGTCTGTTGATATCTTGTTAAATGGAAACATCTGAGCTGTAACAAAATTTTTATAAGATATTTATCGCCTTGAGGATTATCAGCTAAATGAAGTGGGGCTGACAAAGGCCCATGGCAAACGATTTGAAAAAGAAGGTCACCAAATGAAGTCAGACTTTGATAAATTACTATTTTTAGACAAAGATGACAAGACAAAGAACAATGTTCTCTATAAGACAGTCATCAACAAGACAGAGACAGAAAGACTAAGGCACACGTACGAAGAGTGACCGCTCCGGAGCGATGCGAAAGAGAAGAAAACACTCATTAGACAGTTCACCTCCCCACACCCACATCGTTTTATCTCTGTCTCGCTCATCTATAGCAGGAGGTTACAACCAGAATAAAATTTGCCTGCAGCTAAAATAGTGTCATGGTTTTAATTCGTGGGTAACTATCTATCCAAAGAGTTATTTTTAAGTTACAATCTTTTTTTTCAATCAATAGAGACTTACACGCTCAGTCTATGGTATTCCCACCATTTTTTTGTAGAGCCACATCTCTGTTGAGTCAACAAGTCGCCACTTCATATGTGAGAAAATTGTCCAGCATTTACTGTCATGTAAGACTAAGAGGATTGATATTACATTGCAGTTCAGCACTCGACAAAAGAAATTATTTTTATGATATATTAATGAAATTACATTAAAATTGTTTATAAATGGACCATACATTCTGTTTCCTTATAATTTCTGGTTAAACTTTTCTTCCTACTTTTCTTTACTACTGTGGGATCTTCCACAACAAACCAGCCTTACCTCTTTTTAGGAAATGCACTCTTCCTATCTGGTAAGTAACATTCTACTTTCATACAAATATAACAAGTATTCATTGGTCAATCACCTCCAATCTAGCTTGCTGACCAATCAAAGCGCCTGCACGCGACCAATCTTTTTTTCCCGCGTTCTCCGTTTGAGCCTCCCACGTGGTACACGAACATTATATAAACCCAACATGTGTGAACTCTTTCTCATTGCCGGCCAGACGTTAAAGACAATTACCAATATTCACGAACTCTAAAATCACTCCTGAACTTTTACCAACTTTGCAAACTCACAATTCCAAACTTTCTTAATATGAACTCCGGTACAACTAATACCTAATCAAAGGGACACAACTCTGTCCTACCTTTTCAGTTCGCATGCATGTACATCAAACATTAATAAATCTAATTGTTATGTTTTGGAATCATTCAGTTCAGTTTTGTATTTCATTCTATGTGCTATTTACGTCAAATATAAATTGAATTGCGTTCACGCATTGTCCTTAATCTCATCTTTCCTAGTCCAAGTTAAATATTGGTAACTCAATCACTACAATAATGATGACCGCGACGTTCATCGTTCGACGTTCACAACAACAATGGTAATATAACCGCTACACTACAACCATGTCTAAGAGTTGTTGCAGTGTTTTCCGGTGTAGGTTATCATCACGGTTTCATCTACGCAAATTAAAATCTAGGATGAGTTGATTGGATTCTATCTCTGTAATGGGCTATTGGTTGGTGATAGAAAAAGAGTTAAATAAAAAGAAAATAGAAAACAAAATAAAACATAATGGCTTTTTCTTCTGGAGGGAAAATTAATTCAGTGAATTAAATTCACAGTAGTGAACAACTTAAAGAAATTCTGTCGGCTTTTGTTGTATTAGTAATAATATGCTTGGTAACGAATGTCATCAAACAAATTTCGAAATAACCTTAAAATAAAGGATTCAGTCTGTGTTTTACAATCGGTTTTGTTAAATAAGGAAAGAAAAGTACTATAAAGGGATAAAAAAAATATTTCAGCTTTTATATGAAATAACGAAACATATCATTCCAGGGACGTAAATGCAAAGAATTAAGAAAGAGTTAACTCCCTTAGTTCACATTTTGCATTCTATTTGCTCAGAAAGGATTTGGATTTCTCGCAATTATTTGTATTAATTATAATATATAATTATGCTTATTACATATATTATTGATATTATACTCATATTTCATTTCAGCATCGACAAATTCTCCGACTATTAAAGTAAGCAATATGAAGTCAGAATAAAAAAAAAAGAAAAAAATGAAAATTCTGACGAGATTTCTGATACAAGATTTGTATCGCATACCTTGATTTCATTTTATTTATTTATTCCACTTTTCATAATTTCGGGAACCAGCCGTTACTTTTTGTTCTTGCACTTAAAAAATATTATGATAAAAAACAATCAAAAATTGAAGGAAAATAGTTGAAATGGAAAAATTTAATCTCGGATGTTAAATAAATTTATGTGCTTAAATATTAAAGAAGAGACTTGGGATTCCTTTTTTATCATCTTGCGTATTATTTTTATATTTTACGTAGTAGTGACACAATTCAGTACAAATGCTAACTTCGCTAACCTTTTTTTCATCAAGATGGTACAGCACTTCATTATGCTTTGGCAGTAAGCAACTAGCTTGACGGAACTGAATGGCCACCGGGTTCAGCCGACTTAACACCAATGGACATCTTTTGTAAAGAATAAATTTGTCGAGAAAAATCCCCACACAATAGACGAATTAAAAGGGTTCATCTTGGAATCATTTATTGACATTGATGTGGATCAGAATTTCTGTCATACTGTGTGTCACAATGTTCTGGAGAGATTCAAGGAATTTGGGAATGTTGAAGGAGGATATTTCGAGCATCTATGAGATTAAACAGTGTTCAACGTAATTGTAATAATTTGTAAAAATAACTGTAAAGTGTATGCCTACTTTTCACCCACCCTATAGGACTCTGATCCAAATTAAAGAAAATCACCTAAAGAGGGCTAGAGAGTTGAGCGATCGAAACAAGGAAAGCAGAAAAGGAAAAGTATCTTTTGCAAATGACAAAGAGATTTTTAAAAATCCATTTGGAATTCGATACAATTATACCTATCTTCCTCTCTCTCTCTCTCTCTATATATATATATATATATATATATATATATATATAGATAGATATATACGCAATGGAATTCTCAGTATTTAATTCTTGAAGGAATTTAACGTTAGAGAATTTTGTTTTGAAGATCAAAGTCAGTCTTTGTGAAGCAACGCTTTTTTTTTACTTTGATGTTCACCCGAGAGCCACTCGAGGTAGAGGTTTACAGAGTAAGAGTCACAGTTTATGTGAATATGTGGGGAAGATAACGGTTAATCTAAGATTTGAACAGGTTAAGATTGTAGTGATCGGGGAAGCGCCCTCTTATTGATCTTTTAATCTCAGTTCAGAGCCATTTCCGCAGGACAACAAATTATGAAAATTATTTAGTTAATAATTTTCCCTTTCATGAAATTTTATCATAGTTTGGAAACCGCTTTGCTTTTGTAAGGAACTGGTACTTAATCAAATTCAGTTTTTTAATTTTAATTAAATTGATAAATGCAATCGACTTCCGTATTTAGAAAATAAGCGCCGAGTAACTGGTTTCCGTGGTTTGCTTAATAAAAAACGCCTTTTATATCCATTGTGAATACAATATATATCGAAAAACTAATTAGAATAATGTGTAGGATTTATTCTCGACATGTCGGCAATTTAATATTAATTTTCAGAACTAGTAAAGGCTTGTTTAGGTCAATGATTTAAAAAATCACTTATGTGTTCGTGAAATGAAAAAGTAAAGTAAAGTAAAAACGTAATTAGCATTTGCAAAAATGAAAAGCGAATAGAATTAATCAAAATAATGGGGTACCTGGAAAAAAGAGAAGGAATATGTTTTTTTAATCAATTCACACCAAGCAAAGGGGATAATGCCACTAAGATTCTACGTTCTACTGTGAGTGAAGATAATAATAATAATAATAATAATAAAACAAACTTTAGAAATAGGCAGAAACCCAAACAGAAAACAAGGTATACACCTCTTACTCCTGTTCAAAAGACAGGATAGGAGTGTGAACCGGGTGATAAGGAAAATCGTCTGTTCTTGGTCTTCTTCACTTTTCAATGTCCGTGAGATAGGCTTTAGTACACATACATAGTACATTCTAGGCTTTAATACACACACACACACACACACACATGTGGCACCATTTACCAAGGCAGAAAAGAAAGAAAGGAAAGGAGAGGCGAAGACCCAAAGCGTGGATGATAAGCAGAACACCGCGGCTAAGAGACAATGGATAAGGGATATTTTGATAAGTAACAAATGGCGAAAGAGTGTCATTACAATGGCAGGGAAATTCTGAGTGGATAAAAGAATCGGGTGTGTTCTGGCGTCGGGCTGTGTTATCTGGGATACATAAAAAAACCGCTGGTGGGGGAAAGCATCTGATTAAGCAAACCCCAGACGACTAGCCAAAGAAAAGTCCAATTGAAAACGTTTATTTTGATAATTGACAAAACACAGGTGAAACTACAGGGCTTTGGATAGATATGAAAAATTAATTGTGTCAAAAGCCGCACACGATGTGTCCACTGACCGATTTCTTTTGACGGAACATCTTTAGCCTGCGATAATAAAACTGTGTTATCAGAAATGTGTACCGAAAAAAATGAATGGGAACTTAGAAAGGTTTCTTTTCGAGTCGACGGTCTGGCAGTGTTAAAAAGACCACCCATTCTGATAATTAGCGATAAGATGACTGACGAAGTCCAGGTGAGGACAAGAGTTATGACCACCATCGTTCGTATTGTTCTGTTTGCGGCTAGAGAAAATGATAACTGCGATTAAAAGAAAGAAAAGGAAAAGAAAAGATAATTTTTTTTTTTGTTAAGCAAGATAATTTTTTTTCCTGAAACAAAGCCGCGGAATCGTACACGCCCGACTAAGACATCATTGGTCGAGTGGTGATCACGTGTCGCAAGGAGGAGGCTGTCGCCGCCCATCCAGAGGATGGGTATGAGAGGTTGCTACGAAGAAGTGGGGAGGGCAGTTCACGCCCCTCTGAAGTATGGTGAGAAGGTGAGAGTAAGAGAAGGCTCCCAAAAATGGAAAAAAGTGGAAAATTCCTAACCAGAAATAAAAGAGGTGGATATGTATTTGGAATTATCGAGGAACCCCCGGCGCCGACAAACCCACTCCGGTTTTGGTCGGCGTCCATATAAGCGAAGTCGCAGCGAGCAGAAATCAGTTTAGTTTCAGTTGAGTTTCAGTTGCAGTTTCAGTTCAAGTTAAGTTGGTTCCGCCTCGCAGATAGCTGACTTGAAAGATTCACGCAAATTCCGGACTCCTCTTCAATCCAAGAACAATTAATCCGAAGAGCGACTTAGATCCAGACCACCAAAATAAGTTTTTTTCGACTTTCGCCCGAAGACACACCGAAAAACCAATTTCTTAAAGAGCAAACAACTTGAAGCGTTAAAACTCGCCTAACGGGAAACAACGTGTCACAATCCATAGAACGGTCGGGAAATAGACGCAGACCTATGTATCCAACAACTAGACATAAAGTTTGTTATCCTTTTTTGATACCTTGAATTTTTGAGTTATCATTTTCTTTTCTTTTATGCATATTTGTGTGGTGTCACCCCCGTTGAACCCGATTTGCATTACGGCCCCAACTACTGATTGATCTCGTCTGCCTAAGATCAATTCACAACGTGGGTAGGCAGACTGGAGATCAATGCAGTTACTTTGGTAACCAGGCGTTGGAAGCGAGTTGGGAACGACGAGGCTGATATCGAATCTAACCAGATTCCCATCCGAATCACCAAAAGGTTAGAACGTCACATTTGGGTGCCGCGACCGATACCAAGCCAGTTGGTCATCACAGGACGAGACAACACGACTGACGCGACAGGCGGACGTCACGTTTGGAGCGGCGACACCCGAACGGAGCAGCGAGGAGCGAGTGAAGGCTGTGTTACGGACGTCGCAGCTGACGCCGCGACCAAGGACGTCACAGCTGGCGCTGCTGCAAGGTCGTCACACACACACACATATTATATAATTGAATGATAACAACTGAGAAAATACGTGAAAGTTACGAGAATTTTACGTGCTTTTTCAGGTCAGCAGAACTTTTGATAAAATCGATTCTCTGATCGTTTATGTGTTAGTTGTATATATATTTTGGGTGGGTTATTCTACTTAGTGTTTTAATATATTTTAGTAGGTTTGTATTATTTAATTATATTTAAATGTTTTTAGTTCACTTGCTATTTGATACTTGTGCTTAGCTGTATGAAAGCGTAGTTAATTGTTTCTTTTGTGTTTTTTTTTTCTATTAGTTTATGATTAGTATGCTCCTTAACTTTAGTATTGTTTTAACCATTTACGAATCCGTGCACATGTACGCATGCATGTACCCATCTACAAATATGCCCGCACGTGTATGTTTGTGTGTTCGTGCGTATGCGTCTGTGTATTTATATTTGTGTTTATGTGGGTGTGTTTGTACGTTCGCCCCTATATGTGTACACGTTTTTTTTTATCTATTTTTATTTGATGTGTTTTTATGTTTTGCAAAGAGCTTTTTTTTACAATATGTATTGTTGTGATGATTTCTTTGTTGGGTTTTTGTGTGTATTTTGTATAGTTTGTATTGTGGTTATTCGTTTCTGAATGAATTTTTTGGTATTGGTATGGATTAAGTGTTAGGTATGGTCATTTATGTTTGTGATGGTATTGTGTTGTATTTCTTTTCTTTTTATATTTGTTTTTAGGTAGCAAAGTAGGTGCTTATTTAAATGCCTGCATTGCCACATAATTTTATTCCTCTTGATCAATAAATTGTTTTGATGTTTTTCTAAGGTAATGATTTTTCAAAATTAATTTTCCTCCTTCGAGCACAATTTACATTTTTTGCTGTTTTTACTATGTGGGGCAGTTTTTTTTTTTTTTTTTTTTTTAATAATATCCCATTTAATCTTGGTAATGATGTTATTTAGTTTCTCCATATATATTTTGAGTGTTGTGTTGTTAAATATCTCTTTAAATGTTTCTCTAGATCCTACGTAGGTTTTTTCATCCGCTTTATGTATTATGTTGGTTAGACATTTGTTGTTAAGTGGGTAGTTGATTTTATTTCGACAATAGCAATTGTTGTTTTGATGATTTGTGTTGTTATGGTTATTGTTGTTTTTGTTGAATATTTTTTATTGTGTTTGGTTATTATTTTTTCAATATTATCCATGTTTTAGTGAGTAGTTGTACTGTATTTTTTCCATGTTGGTGTGTTTTTGGTGTAGAAATATAGCAGAAGAATTGGATGTTTGTCAGAAAGGGAATATTCGAAGAATCGGCAAGAGTGCTCAACTAGATGATAGTTTTTATCCCCGGATCTTATTTGAAATATTGTTTTTGAAGCCCAAATTGCTAGTTTTTCAGTGGTTTGTTAATAAGGATGCATTTAAGGCAATCAGACTTTGTGGTAGAGTGCTCAATATCGAAGATAGAGATAAAGCATTAATAGAATGATATAGAAAATTTTTTTCCCTTAACCCTTATTTACTTCGGAGTTTCGTAACTTATAGGTAGAGTCACTTATCGGAACAGAATTAAACTGCTGTCATTTCTCTTGTTTCCTTGTATTTTTCTTGCGATATGAATGTGTTTCGTAGGTGTTGAAACGATAGAGAAAATGTCAAAAAGAGAAAGGAAGAAAAAGAAATAACAATCAATCCACACCCCACCAAACACATTCATATCACAAGAAAAGTACAAGGGAATCGAGAAATGACAGGAGTTTAACCTTGTTCCAATGAGTCACTATACCTATAGCCACGAAACTCTGAAGTAAACAAGAATTAAGTGAAAAAAACGTTTTGACATTCAATATATATATATATATATATATATATATATATATATATATATATATATGTATGAAAAAACCTTAAAGATCAATTTCGGTTATAATTTATTTCGCGAATATTTTTAAATTTATCTCTTCAGACCGAAAGTTCTTCGAAATGGATCAATTTTTTTTTTTTCTTGATTTATTATTATAATGCTGGGTAATTTAAATTTACAATGCGCTTTCTTTGGATTAATATTCTCCTTGGAATTATCCCTATCAGTCACAAATTGGTATTTTATATTATATTATATTATATATATATATATATATATATATATATATATATATATATATATATATATATACAAAACAAAATTCAAAATTACCTCACATGGGGATAGCTCTATTTCAAAAACTGACATAGTTTTAGTCGGTTGAAATAGATCTATCCCCCATTTGAGGTAATTTTGTATTTTGTATTGTAATACTATTTATTTGCTCTGTTATAATAAATACACTGAGTTCTTTTTGTGGATCAGTTTTAATATTTTATATTACTTGGATCCACTTGGATTATATACCAACGGATTTATTATCTTTACTATATATATATATATATATATATATATATATATATTGAACAATAAAAATATAAAAAAATTAAAATCTTCAGACACACTGGGTTGTAGATTAATATTCTTTCGTTTTTATTATTATTATTATTTCATTTAGATTCCTCGATTAGTTTCGGCCAACATGGCCATCATCAGGAGAAGAAAGATTTCTGCTTGCTGGTAGCAGTGAACTACATGTTAACAAAGTAAAAAACTAGAAAAATGGAAGATTGAATGTCTTTGACTAGATGCGAGGGTGTCTCGTCAGTATCCTAACGATGTTGTGACTGTATCTTTTTGCTTGATATATTGTCTGAAAGTGGAATTGTTTTTCGCCATTCTATCTCCTCTTTTTTAAATCTTATTGAAAGCATATCTCCCTAGCCCAGTACTTGGTGGGGGCCGAGGATTGGCCGATGATTCCTCCCCCCCCCACCAGGTCGACGCTTGGACACAAGGTAAAGCCGTATATTCAGTCATCATCATCATGACGACGCAGGCAGTCACCCACTTGTTGGCCCATGTGAGTATCGTTTCGCTCTAGCTGACTGCATTTACATTTTTCATTTTTTTTTTTTTTTTTTTTTTTTTTTTCGTTTTTTTAAATTTTTTTTTTTTCCCTCCCCCTCCCTCCCTCCCTCCCTACTTATTTGATAATTTAGTAAGGAATCCCGATCCGAAATGTTAACAAAGTAAAAAACTAGAAAAATGGAAAATTGAATGTCTTCTACTGGATGTGATAATAAATCCGGGTAACCGTATTTTCAATTTCTTTTTAGAATAGACAATGGGACTTATACTAAGTTAAAACTTAATGTGATAAAGTATAGCCATTTGTGAACCAGGACTCCTTACCTGTTATCTCCCCCTCCAATCCTTCCCTCTGTTTTTGTGTCGTCCTTTTTTGTGTTATCTGTAATAGGAGTAGGTAGTCCCTTCTACCGCCCGGTCAACACTCCTCCCCCTTCTATTGGACATGAGTAGAGGCTTACACCTTGTTTCTTGTCTAGGATGGGGTTCCCTCTCTCTTACTGTCTTCTCTCTCCGGCCTCTGTATTAGTGCAGGTCTGTTTCTCCCGTGATGCGTGCAGTCTGTGGCAACATCTCTTCATTCTGAGGGTACACGGCTGACAGTTCTCTGGTTGCTGTTTCCGACTGGTAGTTAGGAGCCCTAACTCTTGCGTAGCGTCTTGAGCGGCTGCTCTGATCAACAGTTGTATAATACCGGGGTGTTTGTAGTGCCATGTCGCGCGTGGAAAGGTGTCCCTGCAGTCACCTCCGGTGGGCAGCCCTGAGGCCACATAATGATGCGGATTTTGCCAACTCCTCTCTGCCCGCGTCACGGTCGAAAACTGTCTGTTTTTCTCTTACCTCAGGCCTTCTCATCTTCGCAAATAAATCCAACATGAGTTACAAAAACCGAAAGATTTACCCTAAACCAGCATCTCAGAAACCACCTAAACCCCTCAACATTTCATTCTCCAACATCCGGGGCATTAGAACAAACTTCTACAGTCTGGAATCTTTCCTCACTGCAAACGGCCCGGATATACTGGCTCTCTGCGAGACAAACCTTGTCTCATCTATCCCCTCTTCTGATCTCTCGATCCCCGGCTATCTTCCTCTCCTCAGAAAAGACTCTCTAACCCACATGCACGGTCTTGGTGTCTACGTCAAGGAACATCTCCCCCTGGCCAGAGAGTCCTCTCTTGAATCGCCTGACCAGTCATACATGTGTCTCCGTCTCTCTCTCCTCAATGCGGTAAGCTATCTCTTCTTCCTTTACCGCTCTCCATCCTCTCAAGACTGTGAGATACTTGATAGCATTTCAGACAACATAGACAAGGCTCTCTCCCTCCACCCGTTTGCTCACATTTTTGTGTTTGGAGACTTTAACGCCCATCACACTCTGTGGCTTAAGAATGCTACTACTGACCATATAGGCATTCAAACGCTTAATTTTTCAATCTCCCATTCCCTCACACAGATAGTTAACTTCCCCACTCGTTTTGCCCTCAACCGGGTAAGTAAAGCCTCTCTACTCGACCTGTGCTTTACCTCCATCCCCGAATCCTGCAGCGCCTCGCAACTATGCCCACTTGGTAACTCTGACCATGCAGTAGTATCGGTTAACATCTCCTTTAACTCCTCCCCCTATAAAGAACCTCCTACCACTAGAACTTCGTTCTATTATCAACGAGCTGACTGGGACGCGTTCCGTGATTTCCTCCGCGATGTCCCCTGGGATGGAGTCTTTAAGCTCCCCGTCCAAGAATGTGCTTCTGAGGTCTCTTCCTGGGTTAAAGCTGGAATCGACGCTTTCATCCCATCAAGGAAATACAGGGCTAAGACGCGCTCCTGCCCCTGGTTTTCGGCTGCTTGCTCAGCCGCCATCGCCCATAGGAACCACTACTTCCACCTATACCGTAGCGACATGTCTGACTGCAATAGACGTCTCTTTGCCGCCGCCCGTAACGATTGTAAGCGTGTCCTAAATGATGCTAAGTCACTATTTGCGGCTCGAATGAAGGAACGTATTGCGTCTCGCAAATTTGGCTCCAAAGATTATTGGCGTCTCTGCAAGAGTGTATTGAATAAGTGCAAACCCTCTATACCTCCTCTATTCAACCAGTTCGAAGTCTTGACCTCCTCTACCGACAAGGCTGAATGCTTTGCTCGGAAATTTTCATCCAACTCGACGCTCGACTCTTCTGGTGTACCCATACCCGACTTTCCTCTTAGAACTGAGGCCATATTGAGTGGGTTAAACATAACCCCAACCTTGGTACTGGGCGTTATCTCCAATTTAGATCTCAACAAGGCGAGTGGTGGAGATGGGATACCAGCCATTGTCTTAAAAGAAATGCGCGCCTGAAGTGGCGCCCGCCCTTTCGAAACTATACAACTACTGCCTCAAGGAATCTTGTTTTCCTGACTGCTGGAAGTCCTCTTCGATTGTTCCTGTCTTCAAGAACTCCGGCGACCCTCTGACCCTTCCAACTACCGTCCTATCAGTCTCCTTCCCTCTTCGGCAAAATCTTCGAAGCTCTAATCAATACCGGGGTGGTTAACCACCTCACATCCAATAATCTGCTCTCAGACAAGCAATATGGTTTTCGCTTTGCCAGATCTACAGCCGATGTGCTCACAGCCATCACGGAAACAGTCTACCGAACTCTCCAAAATAACGGGGAAGCCCGAGCCGTGGCACTAGATATCTCCAAAGCATTTGATAGGGTTTGGCACGCCGGCCTTCTCCGCAAGATCCAGGTTATGGCATTACGGGTCAATTATATAACGTAATACAATCATTCCTGTCAAACCGTGAATTGAAGGTCGTTCACAACGGATTCTCCTCCAGTTCCTACCCCACGAACGCAGGAGTTCCTCAAAGGCTCCATCCTAGGCCCCACTCTATTCCTTATCTATATAAATGACCTTCCTGACGCCGTAACTTCTCAAGTCGGCATCTACGCGGATGACACCACAATTTATTCCTGCCTCAAAAACAAATCCAGTCTCGCTGACAAAACTCACCTTGCCGTGCGCCTCGAAAAGGACCTCCAATCGATTGTGAACTGGGGCAAGATTTGGCTGGTCAACTTCAACGCTTCGAAGACTAAACTGCTCTCTATTAATCACCACAGAGAGCCTTCCCTTCCCTCAATTATAATGTCTGACGCTCAACTTCCGAGAGCAACTCTCTGCGGCTTCTCGGTCTCACGTTGACTGCTGACCTGAGATGGAATAAATACATCGAGTCAATTGCCTCGTCCACTGCGAGGAAAGTTGGCTCCCTGAGCCGTGCTAGGAAGTTTTTCTCCCCTGAGTCGATCCTCCAGATATACAAATCCACAATTCGCCCTTGCATGGAGTATTGCTGCCATATATGGTCTGGCGCCCCTTCTGTTTGCCTCGGGGTTCTTGATAGGCTCCAGAGGCGGATATGTAATATGGTTGGCCCTACCCTGGCGTCTCGTCTACAGTCACTTTCTCACAGACGCACCGTCGCCTCCCTCTGTCTGTTCTACAAATACTTTCATGGAAATTGCTCCGAGGAACTGCATTCGCTGGTTCCCAAACTTCATGAGTTCAAGCGCCCTACGAGGCTGGCATCCCGCTCTCACCCCTTCACTGTCGAAACTCATAAATGTAGCCGTCTCTACTACTCTAATAGCTTCATGTCTCGCACCTCTCGCCTGTGGAACGCTCTTCCCTTCTCCTGTTTCCCTGAGAGTTATAATCTCCAGCTATTCAAGTGTAATGTCAATCGACATCTCCAGTTGCCTTAATCTATCTACTACCCTCATCCTTTCTTCTATCACTCCTATCTGATCTTCCTATTTTCTGTAACCCCTTGCGTCCTAGTGGCTCTCTGCCTTGCTTGGGGTGAAATGTTAAAAAAAAAAAAAAAAAAAAAAAATAATATATATATATATATATATATATATATATATATATATATATATGTGTGTGTGTGTGTGTATGTGTGTGTGTGTGTGTATAATTTCTGTTTATGTGTTATTTTATATAGATACAATTTATACAAGTATATTCTCTGTTTTTAATTAACATTATTAATTACATTTAATTTAAAAAAGCATTTATTTAAATGAATTGTATCTATAAAAATAACGTATAAACAGAAAATATATTAAATAATTATCAGACTTAATCCATTTCATTATATATATATATATATATATATATATATATATATATATATATATATATATATATATGATAAAAAAGGCTTAAACACTAATATTCCATGGTCATAATTTATATATATTAATAAATCAAACAGCGCCGCTCAGGGTCACTGATCCAGAAAATGGGGCTATGCGATCGTCAGATGACAAGAAACGCGCACTTAAGTGTTGTTTTGTTTTTGTATTACGATGCTGCTTTAGTCTAATTGCTAGAGGCATTGAGTGCTATAGGAAATAGGAAAACCCGCTATACAAAAAATATCGAAGCACCAGAAATATAAAATATGAATTTAAATCAGTATTGGTCAAATTGATGAAAAACAAAGCAGCAGAACCAGACGGAATTGTAATAGAAATTGACATTGACAAAATTACAGACATAATAAATGAAATATACAACAGTGGTGATATCCTAGGTAGATTTAGCTTCAGAGTACAAGGGAATCCGAGCTTTCTCGGACGATCAACATAATGAGCAACATAACAAAACTTATAATCTAAATTCTTATAAATAGAGCAACTAGCGAATTAGACCCAAATAGGACAAGAACAACGTAGTTTCGGTAAAGCCACTGGAACAAGGAATGTAATATTTATGCTCAGAATGATATCAGAAAGAGCAATACAAATGCCGAAGGAAATATACCCATGTTTTATAGAATATGCAAAAGCGATTGACAAGGTATATCACAAAGAATTGTTGAAACTACTTGGTAAGTTTGATATATTTGGAAAGAATATTAGAATAATCCAAAAATTATACTCTGCCTGCATAAGGATAAAAAATGAATTCAGTAAGTACACAAAATAGAAAGGAGTGTAAGACAGGGACGTGTCTTCTGACCTGACTTATTCAACCTTTACATTGAGGCGACCTTGAGAGAATTAGAAGTCCTACCAGGATTCATTATTAGCGGTTACACTCTTAACAATATTAGATATGCAGATGATACAGTGTTGATAGCAGACATAGAAGGGAAGTACAAGAACTCCTACAGAATCTATTGAAGGAAAGGAGAAGAATGGACTAACTATCAGTTCTTAGAAAAGAGACTGTATGGCCCTGAAGAAAAAGATACGAACTACAAATTGGGGACGGAAAATGCGACACCGAAATCCGAAGGCATTTCGTTAGTGAAAGGTGCCATCTAAAAGTTAAGCAATGTATTAACAGGAAAATTTCATTAGAAACAAAGAAAAGAATACTTATCTTTTATGTAATATCGGTCCTCCTGTATGGAAGTGAATGTTGGATAATCTCTTCATAGATGAAGAAAAGACTTGAGACAACAAGAAATGTGGTTCTATAGTAGGATGCTGGACATGTGAATAACGACGAAGTCTTAGTGAAAATGGAAACAAAAAGGGCAATTATACTTAGAATTAGAAAAAAATTGAAATTACTTGGACACATAATGAGGAAAGAAGGGTCGGGAAATTTGATACTAACAGGACATATTGAAGGCAAGAGAGACAGATAAAAACAGCGCATAGACTAACTAACGAGTTTGTGAAAGTGTTTGGCAAAACAGCGATTAAGAGAGATAGTAAAAAGACAAAGTTCACGAAGAGCTACAAGGGAAAGGAAATTGTGGAGAGCAATGATCACTCACATCCTGAAGGGATACGACACACACAGAAGAAGAAGGAGAAGAAGAAGAAGATGTCTGTTCTTTTTTTCTTTTTTTCTTTCCTTTCTTTTCTTTTTCTTGATCTTTTTTCTTGATTTTTTTTATCGTTTTCTTGTGTCTTTTATGCTTTTTCCTTTGCACGCTTAGCCTTGGTAGAGTTGGTTTTGACGCTTTGCTAATAGATTTACTTTGTTTCTATTTATAAAATATAACTGCGGACACAGAGGTTAACACTGAGCGGCGACATAAGGTTGCGTTTAAGCATGAACCTATCTATGTATCTATCCATGTACTCTCGCTGTCTTTCTTTCTTTTTTTCTTTCTTTCTTTCCGTATGTACAATTGTGGATAGAATTATTCCCCCCCCCGGCTTCCATAATCACAAATAAAGTTGTAATACATCAAGTTTTCATGAAAATTTCATTTGTATTTTTTCACAAACGATGAAATAATGGCTTTGAAAGAATGTGCAGTGATGTTCACAACATTTTTTTTTTAATTTTAATGTCAAACAATAATGCAAAAAGACACACACACACACACACACACACAAAAATTAACAAAGGACAAAATTCATGGCTCTCTTGCCTCAATAATCAATTGTGTAACCTTTATTCTTGATTATTGCCTTTAATCGTTTTTGATAGTTCCTTACAAGATGGCTACACACACTAATAGGTATTTTGCCCCATTCTTCATTGGCAATAGCTTTTAGTTCCACCAAATTTGAAAGACTTCTTTCTCTGACTTTTTTCTTCAAATATGTCCATACATTTTCAATGTGGTTTAGGTCAGGACTTTGTGCCGTTACGACAATACCTTAATTTTGCTATTATCTAACAATTCATGCCGTGTGTCTCGGGTCATTGCCATGTTGGAACGTCCAGTGACGCCCCAAAGACAGCTTTTGTGCACTTTGTTTTATCTTATTTTTAAGAATAACCAAATTCTGCTCTTTATCCATGATATCCTGTACTCCAACTGATCCTCCTGATCCAGAATCAGCAAAACACCCCCAAAGCAAAACGTGCCAACAACCGCGCTTTATTGTATGGAGGGTATTTTTTGGTTTGTGAGCTTCCTTCACTTTCCTCCATACATAAGGAGAGTTCATGTGATCAAATAATTCTAGTTTGGTTTCTCCTGACCATAAAACAGATTTCCAATATTTATTCCCATGCTCTCGATGGTTTCTCGCAAAAATTTAACACAAGTTTTGTTTTGACATCTAAAATAATCGTTGTCCGAAGCAAGTTGGAGTTATTGAGTTTTATGTGATATGCATAATAACTTCAGACAGACGATCGTCTTCCTCTTTCATTTTTCATTATTTCTTCGCAACATGAATAATAATTGTCATAGATTATTGCTGGCAGATTCCAAATGAATCTATGCAAGTGCAGAAAATTAAATACTTGCCTTCCTTCTGAAACAACATTTTTATCATAAACCTTTTATAGAGTCCGAATATATTTTTATCATAAACCTTTTATAGAGTCCGAATATATTTTTATCATAAACCTTTTATAGAGTCCGAATATATTTTTATCATAAACCTTTTATAGAGTCCGAATATATTTTTATCATAAACCTTTTATAGAGTCCGAATATATTTTTATCATAAACCTTTTATAGAGTCCGAATATATTTTTATCATAAACCTTTTATAGAGTCCGAATATATTTTTCCATCATGATTTTTGTTTCTCTTTCGTTCTTTATTATATCCTTGAAAATATTCAGCTCAGCTGCTAAGAAAGTCGGTTCAGTGCGAGGCAATGTTTCTTTCCGGAATATTGCATATCTATGTTTACCATTTGTTCATGCTTAGAATATTGCTGCCATATATGGTCCAGTGCCCTGCTTTTGACCTGGAGCTCCTTGATAAAATCAAGATGAATCAGCAATATTATTGGCCCTGATCTGGTAGCTCGGCTTCAGCCACTTGCCCATCGCCGTAAAGTTGCCTCTATGTGCCTTTTTTTTAAAAAATAAATACTTTCATGGTAATTGTTCGAATGAGCTCTTCGCTATGGTATCTAGACTTTATGAATTTAAGCGCAGTACTAGACTGGAGTCAAGATCTCATCAATTTACAGTTGAGCTGACGAGATACAGCCGTTAATTCTATGCTAAGAGTTTCTTTTCTTGCACTTCTCGCTTGTGAAATTCCCTTCCGGCTCCATGCTTTCTAGTCGACTGTAATATACAAAAATTTAAGTGCAATGTAAATTGCTATCTACTGTCCTCCTGATTACTCTTTTCCCTTTCTGCTAATGACTAATGTTTTTATCCTTAAATCCTCTACAGCCTGTAAAACCTCGTGTTTTAGTGGCTGTACTGCCTTGCTTGGGGTGATACCGATAAAAATATATCCATCTTTTTTTCTTAGTAATTGTAAATTTAATATTAAAGCCAAACACTTTTGTAAAACTGAAGTAAATGTAATCATAGGAATTATATTAAATACTAGCAGTAGAGCCCGGCGTTGCCCGGGGATGTAACAGTAAGAGATAGATCAAGTATCGACCACCATAAAGACTGAAAAATAAAATTGACAAAGATTATTGTTTAAGGTTGACGGACACGCATGTCTTAATTAGTATTTTTTTTTTTTTTTTACGAATTGGTCAAACCCAAACTCAAACAAAAACATTGTTTACAATCGTTATGAGTCTATCGATTGGTGAATAGAATTTTATTATAAACAATTGTCTTGTAAATGGAATTTTTAAAGCATTCTGAATGTAAATAAAGAAAAAAGTGTGCAAGACAATAAGAAATACTACCTGCCAAAAAAAAAGTGGATGTTTGTTTTATCGGCTGGAAAATGTAAAAATCCGATCCCATATATAAAGGAACACACACACACACACACACACACACACACACACACACACACACACACACACACACACACACACACACACACACACACACACACAAACCTGGGTTTTTTAACGCTAAGTCACTCCACGGAATCGCTAAAACATAGAGCATAGTCTGATGAAAAAAGACGCTAAAGTTTATGAAAACAAAATTTTATCGTCATAATGCTTATGTTTTTTATGAAGAGGATAGACTAAATTTTTTTAAATTATTTTAAAAATTTTTCCATCTTTTAGAATATTCTAAATTTTGATTTAAAAACCTTGTTTCTCTTTGTCGCAACAAGGGGTAGTAAATAACATTGATAATTTTTAGCGCGTTTTTTGTATTTACACACATTAATTTGGAAAATCTTGCAAAAATAAAAAATAATTGTCAGATGTTAATGAAACTTTCAGAAACTATTCATAGATGATCGAAATTATTATAAATATGTTTTTTTTTATTATTTTTATTATTAAAGTCATGGCAGAAATATTTTTTTATATTTATTACCACCCCCATAACTAATTTTATGAAAAACTCTAGAAATTCGAGACCATCGTTTTTAGTGATTACAATAGTTAAAAGCACAAGGCTTTGATGAATGCAAATCATGTATTGTTTTTTGTTTTTTTTTGGCCAACGTACCTGAAAATCAGCTGTGAATTGTAACATACAAAACTCAATAAAACAAATATATTATTTAGTTTCAAATGCTTTTATTTGTTTTAATTTGTTTTTATGAATATGGACAATATTTTCTGGAAGCAAAAAATTTTTTCAATGAAAATTGAATTTTTAATACAATTATTTCTTATTTCTTTAATTTTAAAAAGATTTTTAAAAATGTTTAAATTGAATTTTAAAAAATATTTTAACATTAGTTAAATGCAACATCAACCTTTCAAAATGTCCGTGTGAGATTGTCATTGTCTAGCGCTTTGAAAATTGTATAATTTGGACCAATCAGATTAGCCATGGTAATTAAGAAATGTAATTTTGTGTTTATAGTCGGACAGTAATTATCAAGTACGGAAGACCAACCAGAATACAATTTAGTTGCATTATTTGAGTTCAGCATTGTTCTCCGCTGTTAAACCCCTTTACTTTTGCGAAACACGTATGGAGAAGTTAATTTGAGTTTTCAATTTCAACTGAGAAGGGTACCTACAAGTAACAGTATCATCTTATGAAATTTAACTACTGCTAAACTTTAATTTATATGATCTTATTTTATATTAATCTCAATTATGACATTTTTCCATAAATGAAATATCAAAATTAATAATAAAATGAATGGAAATACAAATAACACAGTAAAATGTAATAAATGTACATAAAATTATAGTATTTTATGTACACTTCTGATAAAATTTCATAAGAAAGGTACCTAAATTAATTAGATACCTTTTTCTTATGAAATTTAATCTCACTATTAACAGTCTTATTTTTTAATTTCTTTATATTTTCCATAAAGCATCGTAAACGTAAAAATGAAAGCTAAGTACAAAAAAAAAAAAAAAAAATTAGAGCGCTGAAAGTTTTCCTTAAAAGTAACAAGGTAAATAATTTGTTCAATTAAATAATTTCACTTCCTTCCATCCGTAGAAAGAATTACCCTCCCGCAAGTTATCTAAACGTCATGAATGTGCCTTTCGTCAATCGTCAAGCGACGCGAAAGGTTATGACCTGCTTTGTTTTATTTTCAAATTACATTTTTTCGGCGCAGAAGCTAAGTTAAGCTTGGTTCAAAATATTTTAAATAAACAGTATAATATCTGTTTTTATTAAAATCAGTTTTGAAAAAATGACAATTGATTTTTAAAAGAATATCAAATTAAGATTTTAATCTTTTTTATCAAATGGAAAAAAAAACTATTTTTAACGAAAATTTCAAACGTGCTAGGAACGATTAAAAAATGTAAAAAAATACCCTAAAAATACTTTGATCTTTCCTCTTTAATAACAATAATAATAATAATAATAATAATGATAATAATAATAATAATATGAACATTAGACGATAAAATTTTGTTTTCGTCAAGTTCGGCGACTTTTTCATCATGCTATGCTCTTTTGTTTACATTTTCGTGGGTGAGTTGTCCCCCTTTCATTCTCACGATGTGTCTTAATCGTGTTGTCAAATTGATTTTCTTAAAAAACAACTGTGTTTTTCCCATTTTCGGCGCCGTTAGAACCACCAAAAGGTAATTTTATGTAGTCCTGTGAAGTTTTGTTGAAATCGGCTAAAAAATGTAGGAAATTCGATCCAACATATAAACGTTACAGACACACACACACACACACACACACACACACACACACACACACACACACAACCTGCGTTTTATAATAAGTAAGATATATTTTGCAAATGTATCAAAATACTTCTTTCTCCCAATGTTTCTCAATATTTCAGTTTGCTTATCACTTACTCTCTCGCCCTTGCTCTCTCTCTCTCTGTTATGCTCCGGTACCTTGTACCACGGTGATGGTCCAAGGTAGAACCAATAAAGAAGAACTCGAACACGTATATGGAATAACACAGATATATTACAAACAAGAATATATACAGAGAAGTAGAAAGTGTTAGTTTGAAAAAATAAGGTTAAATAGTACTTGTCTGAACGCGACTCTGTTTCAGACTACCTCTGACTCGACTGACTGACTCGCTCGCTCTGACTGACTGACGGACTCCTGACGAACTTCACTCCAGACTTCAGACTGAACTCCCTGCTTCCTCTTGAGGCTCAGCATTTATTACGTACGGAATAGTCCATTATGTTATTATGGGTAAGGTCCCATAAAACTCTCATGTATATATATATAGTTTTAGTGCTCACATCGGGGATGTAAAGTGTGTAAATATAAGAGTTGGCCACTGAGATCAATATCAAGCAGCGACAGTTTGTTTTATGCTCAAACGCTATCTCCTGGTCTGGAGACTGTGTTCAAGCATATCAAATTATCTATGTATCTATGTATCTATCCATCTACACCTGCGCTTTGTTGGACAAAGGATGGCCCTAGATGAGTATAGTCATTGCGTGAAGTACTTCAGAATCGATTGTGTTTGTGAGCAGCATGTGTGTGACATAATCCAAGACTGTATATGGCTTCTTTTGTGACTCTTCAATCCTTCTCTGCTTAAGCAGACCCTTCCACATTCATCACACAAGAATCAAGTAAACCAGAAATGAGAAAATAAACCCAACCAGAGCCGTAACAATGACAACACCACCAATCAGGAATGCCTCATGGAAGACCGACTTAGAGTCGCAATTCTAGTTTCACACTCGTTGCTATCTTCAGAAGGTTGCTAGTAACGTGAAACTCAGCGTTCCAATTTCAAATCGGTGTCGCTGGACAGATTCGTGATTGTTGTTATTGCACCCCACACATATATACAGATACGTGTTCACATGAATGCGCGTAAATATTTCAAATAGCGGGAGAAATCTGATACAAATCCTTGTAGACTTAAAAAGTGGGTAATACAAATGTTGTAGACCAATATATATATATATATATATATATATATATATATATATATATATATATATATATATATATATATATGTGTGTGTGTGTGTGTGTGTTGTGTTTCTGTAAAAATTCAGATGTAATAAAATATATCTGTAAAAATATGAATAAAACAAAAGGAAAACTATTGGTTACCAACGCACTTCGTCCTCTTGTTGGTGAGCATTCTTTCACCTTTGTTCACACATGCACACACACACACACACACATATATATATATATATATATATATAGAGAGAGAGAGAGAGAGAGAGACAGAGAGAGAGACAGAGAGTTAGCAATATATATAATTCTATCTTCGTTATGCATTTCTCATTTTGTTCATTTGTTTCTATCTTTCTTGCTTACTCTCTCCTTCCCTTACTATCACCCTTTCTTTCCCTTTTTCTTTCCCCATCTCTCTAACCTTATTCTCTCTTTTCCTTACTCTCTATCCCCCTTCCTTCCCTTCTCTCTTTCCTCATCTCTCTATCTCCAACTCTTACCTTTTTTTTCTCTCTCAATAGATGTAAAGAATGAGAGACCAAATATCTAATAAAGGCATATGTAAAGAGTCTGAGGTAAGCACATTAAAGATAACAAATAAAAAAAAAAATCTGTTCTGATCAAACAATCACATTTTGCTCGTTCGACAGCTGCTTCAGACATCAACAAAAAAGGAATAAACAAACAAATCATAAGAAAAGAAAAAAAAAAAACACCTGCCCTTATTGTGGTTATGCACCCCAATTGACAGTATTTTCTTCAACAGTCGCTTTTAGATACTTGCGAAATTCCTTATTCTGGTAAAATATTAAAAAATCAAGATCGAAAATTAAAAGAGTATTTTGCATCATTTAGCCAAGTTAGAATCGCCCTTCTATATCAAGTCGGTGCCCCCACTCTCTCTTTCACTTTCTCTATCCACCTTCCCTCTCTCTTTCTCTCTCTCTCTCTCTCTCTATATATATATATATATATATATATATATATAGGCAGCATATCTTCATTCAAAAATGTTTCATAATATAGACATGGAAATGCAAATTTTATCGCAGTTACAATATGTTTGTCTTTGTAATTTACCCCTGAAGATGATCTCGGAAAAGATCAAAAGAACGTGGGGTAAAAAAACAAACAAAAAAAAAAAAAAAGCACAAAAAAAACCAAAACAAACTACGGCGCCTTCCTTGACGAATTTCATTTTAACCTCCAGAAACTGATTAGACAACTGGAGGGATCAGTATAAAATAAGTAGACAAAATATGCCCATATTATTCAATATATATATATATATATATATATATATATATATATATATATATATATATTTATTTGTGTATGTGTGTATGTGTGTGTAAAAATTCTTAGAAGGAATTACTACTTTCTCAAGCCAGCATACACAAGATCAAAAATCAAAGGAAAATGGCTGAATCCATCATTTCAACTTTTAAAGATATATGATACAAACGTCCATCTTATATTTTAATCGAAGAAACTTTTTCTTCGTTTTTATTCAAGTATACTAAATTAGTTATTCTGAGGTCTAAACGCCTAGACATTTCAGTTAACCTGTTATTGAGCGTCTTAAAATTTCAAAATTCCCTTTCAATGATGCTATATGACGTCATCCAGGATCTAACACTTCAATCTTTTCAGTTGAATATTTATAAGCTGTCTTAAATTTGGAAATTTTAACTGTAAATTATATACTTTTTGCAAAATAAAACCATTACATTTCCTTTGAAAAATGTCTGTCGAATTAAAAAATGCGTCAGCTAAACTAAGTATAGTTTTCCTCTTGTCTTCTCATTCATATATATATATATATATATATATATATATATATATATATATATATATATATAATTTTTTTAAAAAATTATAACATAAGTATGTTATAAAATCCCTACAAAAAATAGCCATTTTGTTTTTTTTGTAGTGATTTTATAACATACTTATGTTATAATTTTTTTTATAAAAATAATTATATCTGCTCTATTTTGTATTGAGCACTCTTTTAAGAATAGTAATTGTTGGTTATTGGAATTCATTCCGTATATACCAATTATATACTTGTATATATATATATATATATATATATATATATATATATATATATATATGTGTGTGTGTGTCCTCGTGTGTATCTCTGTGTGTTGGTGGGTGGGGGTCAACATTTGTAAATGTTAGTGCTTAGCATTTGTATTTCCCTCCTCGATGATTCTGGTTAGTATACACTCTGTGAATTTATGTGATAGAATAAACAACATTAGCAGAGATTTTATGAAGATTTTATCTGCAATCAAAATCATAGGGATACATTTATCATTAGCACAACACAACACTGTTTATGTAAGTGATGATGACTGTCTTTGAAATCCGGGCCCAATTTCCCCTATTCACAATTCATGGAGTCTTGCATACAGAGTAGGAGTTCCTTGTTTCCAGATATTTCGAGGGGGAAACAATCAATGTCAGCGGCTTGACTGCATTTCTATTGGTCCCTTGTTCTTGAGATTATCTTGTGGTGTTGGTGACTTACCCAGTTCTAGATTTCGTTATTTAGCTTCTCAAGAAGGTGGAGCTGGTCTGACGAAATCCAAGAAATATAGAAAGAAAAAGGAAAAGAAAAGGGAGCCAAACATCTTTTCCACTTATCTTTGTACGTTTAGGAAAAACAATTTTTGTCAGTCATGTCACGCTTTCCAATTCACTCACCGCTATGCAAAACTAATGGTTGACTAACTTGGTAGAGAGAGAGAGAGAGAGAGAGAGAGAGAGAGAGAGAGAGAGCAAATATGTGTAGATGTCAAAGACTAGATATAGTTAAGTATTTTAAAAAAGTATTTGTTGATATCTTTTGTATTTATTGTTAATTGAAAAAAATCGAAACACTTAAAATCATGTTTAATAAAATTTAAGTAAATGTAATAAAATTCAATATGATATATATATATATATGTGTGTGTGTGTGTGTGTGAAAATGAGAAAATCGGCAGTCAGTTGCCGATACACCCTGACAAATGCACGAACAATTGCACAAGGGTTCGTCTACGCAACTCCAGAGTAGACTTCAATCATCTAAGTCACAAGTATTTATATTTGTATCAATACTGTATATATATATATATATATATATATATATATATATATATATATATATATATGGTCCCATTATTTTAAGTTTATAATTAAATTTAAAGTTTTAGTTTCTGTTTTTGAAACATGGTAATTCCTCTGTAGCGATGGGAAAATTTACTAATTTAAAAATGTGGTCCCATCACACACACACACACACACAATTACCATGTTTTTAAAAATTGGTTGAGAATGAAACAGAACTAGGGACACACAACACACAAGTTTATAATTAAATTTAAAGTTTTAGTTTCTGTTTTTGAAACATGGTAATTCCTGTGTACACACACACACACCACACACACACAACACATTAAATTATAATATTTACACTTTGCACAATTGTTTTTTAAAAATAAAATAATTAATAAGAATACCACATTATAAATCACACACACACACATCTCTGTGTGTATCTTACACACACACACACATTATTCAAAAAAAAACACACACACACACACACACACACACACACACACACACACACACACACACACACACACACATTTATATTAGGAAAACCTCTTTCTTGTGACGCGTTTCGTCCTTTAGGACTTGATAAGACTAAGATGATGTTTACGTTGATACATGTGCACGAAGGAGATAGCAGAAATCTTTTCCCTCTTTGTCATCGATTATATATATATATATATATATATATATATATATATATATATATATATATATATATATATATATATATATATACATATGTAGTGTGTACCAGTGTAACATCTTAAATGTCCATCCCACAAAATGTTTAATATCCCCCCCCAAAAAAAACAAACAAACAAACAAAAAAACAAAACAAAACCAGTAAACTAATTGAATTTCTTTTTTCCAGGTTTTCAGATAAGACATTTAGCCATCTTGACACCAATTGTCGTATGAATCACTGAAAAAATCGTCTTTTCAACTGAGCAATGGTAAAAGGGAAAATCATTCAGGCCTTCAGATATAGTAACAACATTCATAATCTGGCTTCCATCTTCAAAGTCCATTCAAGAACCATCCAGAGAACGGTGAATAAGAAGGATTCATCAGTAAGGAGGATCATCATTTCAAGTTAGAGCGAAATAGATCAATTAGAAAAGATCCAACTCAATTCAATTCTCAATTGGCACTTGAGAAAAGAGTTTCAGTTAAGACAGTCCAAAGAAAAGTGAAAAAAGACTTGAAAATGAAATTGTACGTGAAACCTGTGAGGCACTTTATTCCTCCAGGAAATAAAGTTAGAAAGTTAGAGAGGTCGAAGATCATCTTGAATAAGTTGGAAAATGATCCTGGAATAATATATACATATCTAAACTTTATTTCAATCCTTCATGAACTTCCGATCCTTAGCTATGTTTAATTAATGATGAACATGTCATTTTCGTTTCTGATCGATTTCATCCCAATTCTTCTGTTAAGCTTGGAGAGTATTTATGCATTCTTATTGCTCAAAGTTGAGCCCAATAGTGTTGTAAAATCCTCGGAGAATTCCAGTAAGATATTTTTAAGGATTTCTAATCTTAATCTAACAAATAGACAATTTTGTTGTTACACGATTTCGACAATTTTGCTGTTATATATATATATATATATATATATATATATATATATATATATATATAATATTAATATGAGCAAAAGCTTGTCACTTGATTGATGTTACCTCAGCATCCCGACTCTAAAGTTTCGTAAGGCGGGCCTGCCCGTCCGTTCTTCAGTGGGTATAAATTTGATTAAATTTTTTTTTTTCTCCATAAAACATTTCATCTTTCTTAATTATTCCAATTTACGAATAAGTTGTTGCACATTGGGATCAAATTTGTGAGGATTTGCTGCTTTTGTTCTTTTGACCATGTCTAGTCATTATTGTGAACTCTCCTCCTATATGGCAATGAATGCTGGGCAATCTCCTCAAAGATGAAGAAGAGACTTGAAACAACAGAAATGTGATTCTAAAGAAAGATACTGTGAATGCCATGGACCAAACATGTGACCAACGACGAAGATTTGGAGAAAATGGAAACTTATACTTAATATCAGGAAGGGGCAGTTGAAGTTTCTGGGAAGGAAGGCTTGGAAAATCTGATACTCACAGAACAGATTGAGGGAAAGGGGGACAGAGGAAAGAAACGCGTAACATAATTGATGAGCATGAGCAAATGTATAGTAAAATAGGGTTTGGGAGAAATAGCAAAAGGACAAAACTTATTAAGAGCTACAAGAGGCAGGAAGATGTGGAAGGCCATGATCACTTACATCCTGAAGGAACATGACACAAAGAAGAAAAATGTTATCAGTTTCATAGAGAAAACATTTTATTAGCTTCATCCTGGCAATTTTGGGACGATATGTTTCAGATTCAAATATTTGTGTATCGAATCAAGTGACGTTTTGCTGATTTTGTTTAGCGGCATATCAACACCTATATGGGCTATTTAATGATGAAATCTAAATATATTTTGAACACAATTTTATAGCTTCAACTAAACATAGAGCATAAATGTATATCTTCAACGGCAAACAAAATGTATCGTTGGTCATTTTGTTATAAAATGTATTGTTGATAATTCTACTATAAAATGTATTGCTGGCCATTTTACTTTAAAAATGTCTTGGTCATTTTGCTATAAATATGTATTTGTAATTTTGTAATGTAAAAAGGTATAACTGGTATTTTTACTATAAAAATGTATTTTTATACATTCATAGTGTTATATTTTTGATTGGTGGGGGTTTACTATTTGCCCATAACATGTCTGCTACCAACCCGGGTTTTGGTAGACTTGGGAACAACATCAATTAAGAGGTGCTTCCACACACCTTCAATCTCCCGAACATAGACCTTGCTGCCGGACGTAGTTTATCTTCGTACCCAGGATTAACAAGTGACGTCATATGTAGAAGGGTTGAACAGATTTTGACTGCATCACTGCAAGAAAATATTTAAAATATTTTTGTCGTTCCAGCTGTAGTAAAAGTTAATCTGTATTTAGCGCCGGTTGTTTTTTTTGTATCGTAAAAGAATCGTTCGAAAGAAATAAAAGAATATTGGATTGTTGCGCGATATCCACTATGGCAATGAATGCTTGACAATCACCCCCCCACAAACACAGGCAAAGAGAAAACAAGAGATAACAGAAATGTGGTTCGACAGAAGGATACAAAGAATTCCATGGACAGAGCGAAAGGAAGCAACGAGGAAGTCTTAAAGAAAATGTCAACAAAAAGAACAATTTTTGGAACGCATAATGAGGAATTTACTACATTATTTACATTATTCGGACTATTATTCTTATCTTTGTCGCCATGTTTATCACAACGTTTCGGCCGTTGTACGCTCCGGCCTTCTTCAGGTTGGAATGTCGAACTGAACCCTTTATTTCGCTAGTTTCACGTGCCATGTTTAATGGATGTCAGTTATCAGTTATCTCCTGTTAATTCAATTCTCCATGTTCTCCACTGCCTCAACCTTGAGCACACATGGCACAGTGGATAAAGGCGTTAGTTAGATCCAGTGACAGGACCCAAAGAGTGTGAGTTCAATACCCGGTTCTTTAAAAATATAATTATTTATACACGGGTATTTAAAAAATTTATGTTTAATTTTACTTGCAATCATGTTGTTAAAAATGTAAAACAAAAAATTAGCCAGTTTAATATTTTTTAAATATATTGTAAAAATAAACTGGTTCATTTTGTATAGATAATGGGGAGGGAGTGATTGATCCGCACCCCCTTATAACGATTATCTAAAAATTTTAATGAGGGAGGTTCAGTTCACTATGTAACTAAAATGAATCCTGACCAGTGAAATAATTTGGAAATCCATTGTAACCACGTAATTCCTTAAAGGAAACAAAGAGTAATATAAGATTGTAAATTCCAACATCGTACAAACTTTAAAATTCTTAATTTTGAATCCTTAATCCTTCAGACCTTAGAATATAAGGGCCATACACTTTTTATAAGTTCCATGTAATTTTTACATAATAGTGTTAATATTTTTTAATTTCAGTGCCCCAAAATCTTTCCCAAAATGGTAAAAAAAGTATCGTGTAATAGGTTCTTGTTGTAACTATGATTAACAGAATAAGGTTTGTGTATTTTGTTTTCCCCAAGATCAGAATGAGTGAGAATGATGGTTAAAGGCAATACCTCAAGACAATACCCCTGACAAAGCAAACGCTGTTGTTTTTGAAAGGCATTTTCCATCTGATTATGAACGACCCAGAAATCCACCATCAATATTTGATCATTTGCCATAAGTGTAATACTTAGTCTTCACCCCCAAAAAAAAAAAATCCTCACTTTTGAAAATTTTGTATCAGGATATTGATCAACAAGATCTCAGCAGTTACATTCTATAAATCAAACAATCAGCTTTTCATCCAATCTGTTGATTTTTTTTTCAATGGTTTTAATTAAATTTATTGAAAACTTGAGATTTGAATGTTACAAAGCTGGTATATATACAAAATTTTTTTCTCATTCAAAAAGTCGAATATCAATGTTTCAGCACTGGTCACAAATCACTGAATCAAGAGAGCATTTTAATGTTATGCCACCACAAAGGATTTAGATAAAACATTATGAGTCTGATATTCTTATTGAAACATTTGAATACTTTGTTACATTTCGGTTATTATATAACAGACTTCAGGATGATTTTAAGTTACTCAATGTGAGAACATTACCGGCATTGACATCAAAAGTTTCAAAATTAAATGACTTTAATTTTCTTGGTAATATTTTAGTGAAATCACTGAAAATCAGAAAAAAGGGTATTTTTTTAGCATGATGAAATGTATGCTAAGGTTACTTTACAATATCATGGAGGAAATTTATTTGGTTTGGTTGAAAATTTTGAGGGATTAACAAAAATAGTATTGGACATCATGGTGAAATATTTAAATGGAGGACCGAAAATTTTATTTAAAATGATTCTAGTTGCAAAATTAGAGGCAACTTTTTGATGTGAAAATTATTATATATTGTAGATGCAATCAAACAGTCAAGTAATTGCAAATGTATGTGACAATAACAGGATCTATCAATCTTTTTTTTTCAAAAATTTGACATTGATTTCAATATACCTCGGATAACTAAAAATGGCTTCTAATTACTTTTTGATTATGTCCACCTTTTAAAAATATTCGGAATAACTAGTTTACTGAACCTACTTTTGAATTATTGTTTTATTCTGAAGGCAAAAAGATGACAGCAAAACGGGAAATTGTAAAAGGTCTTTTTGAGTATGAAAACACTTCAATTCGTTAAGCTGTTGAAACTAACTGATGTAACGGTTTACCCCAAATCTGTCGAGCGACAAAATGTTTCACCATCGTTTAAAAGATTTTTGTGATCAAACTGTAGCTGCCATTAAAATACATCCATTATTAAATGGTGAGGATACTGCAGAAACAGATAATTTCATTGAAAAAGTTAAGATTTTGGAAAATTGCCTGTGTCAAAGAAATATATGGTAATACTAAGAAAAATGATTCACTGAAAAAAGCGTTATCAGATTTAGATGATGAACATTTGTTATTTCTTTCTAATTCTGGAAAAATGACAAAAAGAATGGAAGGAAATCAAGGAAAAAGGACTAAATCAGTATCAAGAGATACTAGTTTGGCCATGGAACATACACGTAATGGCTTAATTAATGCCTGTAGATAGTTGCTAAGTAGCAGGTTTAATTTTGTTATGCTTGGTGAAATTACGACATACTATTTAGGAAATGAGTGAATGTTACAAGAGCAGATTATTCCACAGAAGACAAAATATTTAATAATATTAGTTTTTAATTTCAAGAATATGAACATTTTTGAAAGAAATAGATTGTGGTAATTTAAAAATTCTACTGAATGCCACAGGGATAGCAGATGTTTTTACTTTCAATTGTTCCTTTTTTTACATATGGTTAACTCCCTAAATTATCATGTTAATTAATTTTGTGTTCTTGTTAATGTAAATTGATTTTTAAAACTATGTATACTGGTAATATCTGTTCTTGCATAATAACGAAATAAATATTTTCTTCATCTTCTGTAAAACAAGTTGTACATGTAACGGAAATCACAATAAATTTTGTAAAAGTTATCAAAATTATTGTTTCTCTGAAATTCACATTTTTTGTAAAGTATTTTCAGACTTTGTTGATACACGATTTTGTAAAATGCTGAAATTGCTTTCTGATTGTATTATACTATTATATTTTCTGTAATCAATTAGCATGAATAAATTAACTAATTATTTTTGCAATATTATCTAAAAATGTCTAATTCATGATGAATAAAGTGATTTTTGCGCATTTAGATATTTTATCGTATTTTTCTTCTTTCTTTGTACATTTGCATTTATGGAAATAATTCAATAATTGTAAGATACTTCCTAATATTATAAATAGTTGTCCATTAACTAATTACCGAACATTACTGACAAGTTCCTTCCTAAAAATCTCCTTAGTAATTGTTATTTCGTAGTAATTTAGGCCTTAACAGTCATGGACCCCCAGTCGCATGGTTACCAGGCCTGTGATAAGGATCATCTTGATTATCTTTTCAAAAAATATATTGTTTGTATTTTTATATAAAAATCTATTTCTATACTTTCATAGAGTTTTGATCCCAGTTTTTGCCCATAGCTGTGACCCTAACAGGTGCTACCACCCGGGTCAGTGAGGACATAGGAACAACAGTAATTAAGAGATAATTCCACGCTCCTCAAAACCTCTCCCGGATGTAGTTTATCGTCATACCCAGGATGAATGAAGAATAAGGTAGATAGATAAGGAAGAATAAGGTAGATAGATAGCCAGGATTTAGCTCATTGCAACTTCTGGTTTTTCCTAAGTTAAAAACGTCATTGAAAATGCCGTGGGCGAGATTAAGGAGATAGCGATTCCGAAAAATTTTTTTTAGAGATTTGAAAATTGGAAAGGAGGTAAAGATAAGTGTGTCAGGTCTGAAGTAGAGTATTTTGACACAGATAATTACTATTTTCGTTAATATTAAATAGATGTCTATTTTCCCCGACAGATTCATACATTCATTCATAAGACGCATGCGAGGTTTTGTAAGTGCGGCAATGTACTGGTTCATTCCTGTATTTGTAGTCAGATTTGTGATTTCAACTTTTAATAAAAGAATAGTAGTTTTGGAAAGATAGTCATCACAGAAGAATTCTGTCTGCAGCCAAGTTTTCGATTCCAAAGAAGAAATCTGCATCAGAACACCTGGAGAGGAAGTGTCTGTCCAAACCGTTCGCATCTCTCCATTGTCCTCGAATAACTCCAAATAGAAGTATTTCTTTTCTTTTTGTTTTCTGTGGTACGTCAAACCGCCATTTACAAACGGGCGGGTCAGATGAAAGCGACGGAGCATTCTAAATTAACTGTTCCATACGTACATATTTTAGTCTATTTACAAACACATACACATACTCACGCTCGAGCGTTTACTCAATCTTATCTATCTATCTATCTATCTATCTATCTATCTATCTATCTATCTATCTATGAATGACTTTTCTTTCCCCGCTTGAAAATGATTTATTGATATAGCTGTAACATTCAAATGGTACCACTATAGTATAAATATCCGTAAAGCATTTTAGTCATGTGACGCTAAATTCAATCATACCATTACGACAGTAATCGAATCCCCGTTCATTTTCAAACTCCGGACCTTTAACAGAATAGAATGATCACTGGATGTCTCTCGTCTTCTGTCTTCTTTTCTTGAAAATGACGAACAATGGCCGAAATTACTGGCTGTACTACACACAATTTCGGCAAGTTCATTAGGCATTTTCAGTCCAACATCAAATGACATTTAACACCAGGTGAAAGGCTTAACCGACATTCACTGTCTGCTCTTCTTATTAGAAGACTTACTTGCACGAAGTTTTACTGCCTAAACATAAACTGTTTCATTATTTACTTGTGAACTATTGTCTTCGATATTTCGGTCGTTAATTCCTCCGGTCTTCATCAGGATAACATTCAGAGCTTTTAGAACTAAAGCTATTATTTAGTTTCGGAAATTTTATTTTCTGAAAGAAAATAAAAGCTGAAGCTGCTTCAACAGTATTTTTAACACTGGACCGACGTAATAACGGGAAAAAATGCAATTTCAAATTCAAATATGCAAGAAAGAAAAAAAAAACAAAACAAGGTGCTTGTAAAAAATTGTCCCTTTTGCTGAGAATAGGATAAGCTATTCTCTAACAAAATATATAAATAAAATACCAGAAAGAAAACTTGAAAAATTGCAATTCGCAAAATAATAAACAGATTAAGCCCACACGCTGTGTAAATGATAACAAAAAAGAGCCTCTGCTTTATAAAAAAGAGCCTCGGCTTTATAAAAAAGAGCCTCGGCTTTATAAAAAAAGAGCCTGCTTTATAAAAAGAGCCTTTATAAAAAAAGAGCCTCTGCTTTATAAAAAAGAGCCTCTGCTTTATAAAAAAGAGCCTCGGCTTTATAAAAAAGAGCCTCTGCTTTATAAAAAAGAGCCTCGGCTTTATAAAAAAGAGCCTCGGCTTTATAAAAAAGAGCCTCTGCTTTATAAAAAAGAGCCTCGGCTTTATAAAAAAGAGCCTCTGCTTTATAAAAAAGAGCCTCTGCTTTATAAAAAAGAGCCTCGGCTTTATAAAAAAGAGCCTCTGCTTTATAAAAAAGAGCCTCGGCTTTATAAACTTTTTGTTTTTTCAGTGTTCAAAAGTTCTTCTATTAATTCTATTTTTTTTCCTTTTTTTTTTCTTTTGGAGACAAAGTTCCCTTTTCTTTGGTGACCAAGCTCCTTTTTTATTACTCTTCTCATTTTCCTTCCGTCCAAATGAAAAAAATTCTTTCTTTTAATATTCGGCCGAGGAAGGGGAAAGCTTCCTTAAAATACGTGGTAGTAGAACCAACGCTGCTTCTTCTTCTTCTTCTTCTTCTTCTAGGATAATTTCTTTTGTTTCCGTTCCTTTAGTTCTTTAAATGAAATTTTTCTTCTTGACTTTTGCTTCTTTAAATATTTCCCCACAGTTTTTAGGTCCAGACAACACTTAGGGACTTCTCACTCTTTCTTTATAGTATAAATAAGCTACTTCAAGTTCTTTTTTAGAGGTTTCTTAGAGAGGATCTCTTAAACTTTCTTTGAAGAACTTGCTCTTTACTGAAAGGGAAACTTGCCTTCAATTCTTTTCTTTTTCTCGAATCTTTTTCTTGAGGAAATGCTGCCTGCCGAGCGGAGAGAAAAATCAACCTCCTCTTCGTAGGAGATCCAGCTTCAAACTGCTTACTACCGCCCAGTAGAAGTCCTTTCCCTTCCCCTTCAAAGGGGACGGTTGACATTTGAACTGTCCAATCTCAACCCATATAAAAATATTTATCAGCAGGTTTTTAGAGCTAGTAACACAGTGCAAAACCTTTTTCTCCCTTCACCTCAAAATTTTCAAATATGGAGGAAGAGTGTTTCCTTTCCGATGATTATGTCTTGAGATATCTCTTCGAATTCTTACTCAGTATTGCCCAATTATTGCTTGCCCTGTTTCCATTGACTTAACTATACATTCATGAAGCAACACTTTAATCCATCAGGATATTGTTCCGTGGAACAATCTTGAGTGTATAAACTTACACTTAAACCTTAAATTTAATTTACCTGTTGCTGAGACTGTTACCGCTTGTGACGTTTAAATGCAGTCACCGAGGTTTCTTGTTTCTACTGCTGCTGTTGAAGTCTTGTTATTTCTTTTTTCATTTTTTATTACTATATTTCAATCCTTCAATATGAATACATGTGAATTTGCGTTTATAACTTTTGACATTAGGTCCTTTTCTTCTGTTGAGCACGTTGGGTAGAAAGCTCTTTCTAATGTCTTCGATTAGCTACTGTTCTTTTAATGTCATGTCATCAGGTGTTCTTGGCCTTCCCCATTTTCATTTGCATCGGAATCCTCTCATGGTTACTTTTGAGTGTCGTCGATCGGAAAAACTCAGTGTCCAGCAAGCGTCATTCGGCTATCCTCGACAATTTCCGAGAGAGGAAGTGCTTGTACTCTTCTCCAAACCTCTTCATTCGTAATGAGGTCTTGCTAATTAATCATTAAAATCTTTCTCGGGTCTCTTTGATAGTAAACATTCATTCTTCTTTGTGATGATGGCTGAATGTTTCCGTGTTTGTTTCACATAGTTGGCAGTTGCTAACCCCAAATTGTTAAAGTGTTTCAGCTTGATGTTGGTGCTAATGGCAGTTTCGAAGACTGCTGTTGAGCCTTTTTTTAATCGCTATCACCCAAAGCAAGACAGAAAAGCCACTAAGACACAAGAAGTTACTGGGCGAGGAAGAATTTTGAACAGAAACATTAATAACGAGCCGGAAGGGAAAAGATCAATCAGGACGACAGTAGATAGAGACTGACATTGCATTAAATTTTTTGCAGATTAACGTTGGCTGGAAAGCATGAAGCCGAAGTGAGTTCCACGAGCGAGAAGTGCGGGAAAAGAAACTATTAGCAAAGAAATTACATGGAGCTAAATCAACTGTACATTGATGAGATCTCGACGCCAGTCTAGCACTACGCTTCAATTCAAAAAGTTTAGATACCATAGTGAAGAGCTTATCCAAATATTTATCATGAAAGCATTTATAGAAAAGACACAGAGTTATGGCGGTGGGAAAAGTGAACTGCCAGATCAGGACTGATAATATTGCTGATTTTTCCTTCGATCTTATCAAGGAGCTCATAGTAAATAGCAAGGGCATCGGGCCATATGTGGCAATAATATTCTAAGCATGGATGAATAGTAGACATAGACATGTATGATAGACACTGAAGAGAAAAATTGTGTTGCACGATACAGCGAACCAAATTTCTCTGCCTTTTCTTAATAACGTTTAATTCCACATTTCAATAATTTCTGATTATACCACAAAGATGAAGTAGCCTATCACCTTTGATATTTGTTTGGTTTACCTGGATAGTCATAGCAGCTTGGTTGTTTTTGCCGTCCACCGACATTATTTTGGTTTTCTCAGTGCTGATTCTAGGCTCAATGTTCTCATAACCTGTGTATAGTAAGGCATCAATGTACTTAAAACTTACAGTTAAAACGAAGTAAAGAAACCCACAGCTATCCTCAGACTGTAACTATACTTCTCTGTGTCAACTGCTATTAAAGTTGCAGTTAGCGTTAAAATTGTTCACTTGTCAGACATGCGTGGAAAACCATATCAGGAGAAATGATCTTTTTTTATCTTTTGGACGCGCGTAAAAAGAAAAAAAATATAGACATGATTGTTATGAACCAGAAGTGGCTAGTTCTCTACAGCTAACCGCATGGTCACCAAACTGTTGCTACCAGATCAAGGGTCATGTGTCGAACATAAACTAAATGTGTTGAGAAAGGAGACAAACAAAAAAGTGAAACAGAACTAGAAACATTTATTCTATCGGGAACATCTTTCGTGTAGAGTAAATTTCGAGATTTTTTGTAAATAATGAAAGAAAAGTTGAACTGGTGAATTGCGCCATGCGCATCTATTGCACGGAGCGCTAACTTTAGCGTCCTATCATCCGGTTTCTAACACGTATGTTTTTCTTTTTACGCAAGCCAGCTGAAAAAAAAGGACTACTGTCGAATAGTTTTAACGCCTACTGCAACTTCAGTCATGGTTGACATAGAAAAATATATTTACCGTTGATTTCTGTTGAAGTGAGGTTCAAATCTCTTAGTGTTTCGAATTCACATTGCAACATGTAAATCAAAAGAGATAGTTACACAAGTTTCAGTGAATAAAACTCAGTAGTGTATTCTTAACGAGATTACAACCATTTAATTATATCATATAGCGTGCGTTTTGAACATGACGTAAGGTGATTTTGAGACAGAATTAAAAGGAAAGAAAGAAAAGCACGCAGTTCCCGTACATTGTTCAACAGGAACACTCTCACAATGACATGCACAGCTAAGGGATATCATTAATATCTCGCGTCGGCCGTTTGATTAAAATAGCTAAGAAACCTTAAATTTCAACCTGAAAGGGGCCGGTGGTCCCAGCTCACAAAATGACGTTGCTACAATGTTTCTATTTTTTGTTGACTCCCCACAACGTGCCCGCAACATTACCTTGTAACTTTGCAAATTTGCAGCCTTGTAAAGATGCATTAACAGAAAATGGATAATAAATTTCATTAAGATATTAGAACGTGCATTCATTGATAATAAATTTTCATTACGATATTAGAACGTGCATTCATTGTTTCAATTAAAGATACGGAAACAAGTGTTATACCTTCTATACATATTACTAAGTGAAGAAAAATGTATTATGATGTTATTTGTTTCTACAAGTGTTCATCTGTGAGAAAATTGTGCAGTACTCACCAACATGCAAGAAGAGTGATATTACATAGCAATACAACACTCTTTTCTTTGTTTCTAACGCAATTTCCTGTTTCTTAATACTATTTTAGCTTTCAGAAGGCATGAACCAAAGATATAACGTAAACAGTAAGTAACTTATTTCTTCCAGCAGTATAAAGGCTTCCAGAATCTCTCTATCCCTTCTTTCTCTCTATGCTGAACATACCGTATGGACCAGGCGGTGGACGGGTGAGTTCCCAGCGAATCACGTGTCGCATGGAACACATCACAACATGCAAATACTCTGAGCTGATGACCCTACAAAGCCAATAAGGAACTCTTCTCACATATAAACCTTTAATAGAACTTTACACACAGTTACATACGGATACGTCTTCTGTTTATCAATTTTTATATTCAGTTTGCTAAGGCAATAAAATGTTATTAATTCTAGAATATTGTTTGTAATTTCATTCCCAACTCATTCGAGAAACATTGCACGCATCCCCAACACTATCCTTATACTCGATTTCACATAAATACATATATGCATCCCATCACTAATGTTTCCTTTTCCTTAATACTTGTTATAAGAGTCGTAGGGGCACCATGTGTACTGCTGCCACAGTAGAAGTCGTGTTTCTTGGGCAAGATAGCCTGACGGAGCCCAACCCTCTCCACGCAGTTTTGATTTCAGAGTATTTCCTTCTCCTAGACTGGTTGCCACTCAAGGTTATAGGACCCAGTCTATCCTTATATTTACCCATAGATAAGGTGGGAGAAGAAGGGAATTCATAACTTTTCCAAGTGTATTAGCACGTAAGTGAATGTAATGGATTCGACTGGAATTCGAACTCGGCTCTCCGATTCCTCAATCCGAGACGCTATCCATTATTCCACGGTACCTCCCCGTAAACAACAATACTTTACTTAGATTAGGGAAAACATCTTTCGATATTCCAATATACTCTAGGATTTCAGTGTTCTATTTTCTGTCCCCTGTTAAAACACTTCCCAGATATTTAAATATTCGGACTTGATTTTGACACCTGTAATTCGTACTTTGCACCCTAGGCTCTTCTTTTTGCTGACGATCATACATTCTTATTACAATTGTTGGTTAGTCCTTTCTTCTCGTTTTCCTTTTCTACATTCAGTATGTGTTCTCGTAGTTTCCTTTCTGTGTCTGCCATGAACACTGTGTCATCTGCATATGCGGTTAAGACTGTGTCCACTAATAATAAACCTTCTAGTTCTCTTAGGATCGTTTCACTGAATAAGTCCGGTGAGAAGACCCATATTTGTCTTACGCCCCTTTCTACTTTTGTGTATTAATTCTTTTTCTCTCCGTTTGCAAACTATTAAGGAACAGGAAAAATTAACTACAAAGATCACTCAACTGATATGCAATATCAGTCGTCATATATGGCAGTTTCCTTACAGATGAAGAGGAGACTTGAGTTAACAGAGAAGAATGCAAAGAATATCATGAAAACGAAAAACGACATACTTAGAGAAAAATCAAATGAAATTTCTAGGACACATAATAAGGAAAGAAGACTTGGAGAGTTTCAGCCTCACAAGACACAGTGAAGGAAGAGGATAAGAAGGAAGCAGCGATTAACCTACATAATAAGCTTGTGTAAAAGGATGGCAGACCAGGGAATGCCAGAGATAGTAAAAAGATAAACATAGCTAAGAGCTATAAAGGATAAGACGTTGTAGAGAGCCATGACCTGATTGGACACGGCATATGGATCACTAATACACATGACAAGAAACAGTAACGCCGCTACAAACGAAAATTTGCCCTAAACATTTATGATCATTAGTCTCATGACAAGATGTGGTCGTAGGGTTATTGCGCTACTGAGCACTTCCTTCCACATATCTGGGATAAAAGCCGAAAATGTATTCATTCATACGCAGCATGACCTGTCGGAGCCCATCCGTTTTTAGGTCGGACTGCAGTCGGTGTCCCTCAACTGTCTAAGTCTCATCTTGGTTATGTACACATGGCCGTCAATTAGATCGCTGGAACTTTCTGTCCTGGCCGTTGAATTCAGTCTAGGATGTCTTCTGTCCAGCAATGCCGTGCCATCACCGTACTAGCTCCATAGCTATGGAGCCCACTTACCTCATCGAGCTCAATGTCCGTTGATCCTACAAGAATGTCCATCCGCCTTTTTACTGATATTGTTTTTAATCCTTCTGTGTGTCTATCCACTATTTTACAAAAGCCTGGGAGTGAGGAAAACTGGTTTAGTTGACTATGGACACGTAGTACTGGGTAGCATTGTACCAGTAGCATTCGGAGAGTGACCTGACTAAAAGAAACCCCCTTTATGATAAACCCATTAATTGAAAGGCAAGGCAGACACCAGGGTCAGGTTTTTTTCACAACTATGACGACATTATGGACAATAGTGTCAGTTCAGTAGTCATTTTGAAATGTCAATGTTGTTCCAGTTTATTCAATTTCCCGCCCCAAGATTAGACCAAGGTCACCTGAATGAGGATGCTCTTGCCTCTTTTGTCAACCAACCGATGCAAAATAATCAGTGATTGATCGTTTTTAGATAATCAAGAAATGACTGCCGGCAAACGCTTTTCTTGCAGCGACTAAAAATGGCGACGGACATGACTCACCGACAAGAAGAAGGCGTTAGCTATGTCTTCACTATAGCATAAATACACTGCTTCACTAAAGGTTAGGAAAATGCTGGTATTTCACTTTTGTGGTAAATATCGGAAAAAAGGTCTGCTGATGACAAAGGTTATTCAAGTAGTAAATAATATTCCTTTACTGGAGAAAATACACCATCCGAATATATATATATATATATATATATATATATATATATATATATATATATATATATATATATATATATATATATATATATATAATAAAAATAAAATTTTTTAAGGTTTGCTATATCTATGAACTGAAGATTGCGTTCAAGCATGAAACAGATTGATGTTGATCTAAGTGATTAATTCCATAGATATTGATAGGATTTTGAATTTGTAGGTTTGATGAATTGGATCGTGATTACGATTCGAATGTAATAAATTATAACCATGGAATATTAGTGTTTGAGCCTTTTATATATATATATATATATATATATATATATATATATAAACACAAACACACAAACACAGGCACACATACATATATGTAAATATAAGGAATTAATGAATTTTAATTTAGCATTATTTCTTATTATTTTAACGTTAAATTTTAGTCGATACATTAGAGGTTCTCTTATTTTATTTTTTTAAAACGGTCTCAATTTGTCACTTATATTCATTTTGCTGGGAGGCACGTTGTCTTTAGTAAGATTCTCAAATGCACAAGCCACTAGATGTAATACACACTGTAAAAAAGGTGTCTATTTAAATACATGTATTCATGAAAATATAATTTTTAAAGTATAATATATATATATATATATATATATATATATATATATATATATGATGGACTCTCCATTATTTTGACGTATGAAGATCAGACAACTTCATTCAATTTTTATGTTTGTGTCGTATGTGAAATTTCAGTGACCTGCATATAAGTCCACATATTTTCCAACTGCGAGGATCTAGGGACATACCAACAAATACACACACACACACACATACATACACACACACACACACACACGCACGCACACACACACACACACACACACACACACACACACACACACACATATATATATATATATACATATTGAGTGTGTATTTAGGCAGCATTTTTTCATTAATGCATGTTTGTAATCTTTGTTGATGGCTTATGTAAGACGAAAGCTTAGACAGGATTGACAATAAAACATGTATCAACATGGTGACTTTCTTTCGTGTTTCAGTGATAATTCTAAAAAGCTTATTCGACAACATGAAAGGAATTTACTTGAAATAAATGGACAAAACTTGTTTATATTATTTAACGAAACACACACACACACAAACACACACACACACACACACACACACACACACACACACATATATATATATATATAGCTAATATTAGTGGTAAATATACACATACATATGTATAATATATAAATATATATCCATAGGTGCATACACATACATGTATATTTTTTGAATAAAAAATTCCAAGAGGATAGATCCAGGTAGAACTCAATGTCCAGGACAGAGTAAGGATATAATAAAAAGGATTAAACACTAATATTCCATGGTCATAATTTATTCCATTGGAATCGTAAATACGATCCAATTCATCAGACCTACAAATTCAAAAAGAAAAAAAGAAAAAACAACTCCGGAAATAAAAATAGAATTTAGAGAGAGTGTAAGTATGAGAGTGTGGGACGAATGTTAGAGCTAAAGAGAGGGGTAACAATCGAGAGAAGGTGGATGATTAAACCTTAACAGAGAGAAGTTTTAGAGAGATGAGTGGAAGAGGTTTAAGTGAGAGAAATATGAATGTTGTGTTTTAATACATTAAAAATGTAACCGGAAAGGATACATTTCGTGGTGACATACACACACAATAGACGATCTAATCTTAAAGATCAGAAGAAGAGGGAGGGAGAGGAAAAGAAAAGAAAAAGGGGTGGGGGAGAGAGATGGGGCGGAGGAAACTAAAACTGAAGGGCATTTACTAAAAGGGCCGCTGTGTAATTAAGAAAATTTGACAAAATTAATATCGACTACAGGTTACAAATCAAATATATACATATAAAAAATAAATATAACGATTATCTAATCTAGCAAGGACCTATATTTTTATGTTCAAAAACACATGCGTATACACACATACACAATAACATATACTCGTACATACATACGTATAGGCGTGTACCCACATACACACATACATATACCCATGTACACACATACACATATATCCACATATACACATATATACATATATACATACACACACACATATATATATATATATATATATATATACATATACACAAACATATACATATTCTCACATACATACATACACATATACATACATACACACACATACATGTATACATATACATACATAAATACACACACATACATACATATACACATGCATCCATACACATTCACTCCTACATATATATACACATTTACACACATCTATACATACGGACATACACATACGTGCACATAAACATATATACATAAAACTTTACATCTCCATACAATTACGTACACCCATCTAAACAAATAAACAATGTATCCTTATATCCGTCTAACTATACATACATACATACATATATACATGCATATACACCCATATACAGATATATATGAGTACATACATACCAAAACATACACACACATATAAACACATCTACATATACATCTATCTACATATACATACATCCATATACGCATACATAAATATACATATACATATATATACGCATACATATACATATACATCCATACATACACATATACCTATATACACACCTACATATATACACATATACACACATACACACACTGGCACGCACATATATAAATACATATAAATTAAAATGTAAAATCTAAAAAAATTTGGTCTCAAAAAAAAAAAAAAATTAAATACATAGCGCATCACATAAACATACACAATGATCCATATAGAGAGAAACATAATAAACATAAGAGTCATTCCATTAAAATGTCATGCCCGATGTTATTGAACCAAGATGGAACTGACATAAGTGACAACATGTTACAAAACGGTGTTTATGTTTTGAATCGTTTCTTATGTCTACATTTAGAAAATATCTCATTACGAAGATTCAGCAGTTCATCTTGATTCTTATCTTTGATAAAAAAAAATTTGTTCCGCCATGCACAGATCACACCGATCGCGGAAGTTATTAGGTGTTCTGGCTCTTGATAAGTATCTCCATTTCAAAAGTGGGGTTAGTCCCTTATCCACCAGATCCCAGTAGTGTTTGGATAAGGAAGTTTGATTTCTGAGGCATCTATATCTAAATGAGCGTTTATGGTTGTATAGACACTGCTTCCAATCACCGGCGGATATACCTATATATATTTTTTTTCTGGTTTATATTTTCCTCGGGAAAGATTGTTGCCTCGTATACTACATTTTCATACTTACATTTACCCACCTTCTCTCGTCTGTTACCCCTATCTTTAGCTCTAACATTCGTCCCACACTCTTATACTTACACTCTCTCTAAATTCTATTTTTATTTCCGGAGTTGTTTTTTCTGTTTTCTTTTTGAATTTGTAGGTCTGATGAATTGGATCGTATTTACGATCCCAATGGAATAAATTATGACCATGGAATATTAGTGTTTAAGCCTTTTTTATTATATGTATATATATATATATATATATATATATATATATATATATATATATATATGAATTATGAATTATTAAAGCCAGATAATATTTTCAGATTGTAAGATTTTTGTGGAATAATAATGATTTAGCGATACAAATCTTAATAATGAACCCATAGCTGGGGGATAGAAGGTAGATTCATACATTTTTAAGGGTATTTGAGTGTACGTGAATATGTCGAACCCAACTGAAGCTAGAACTCGATTCTCCGATGAATTATTTCGGGCCGTTAACCGTTACATCACCCACACATCCAAGCTTACTGCACCTGGAATTCCCAAGCGGTCACCCATCTAGGTTATGAACGGGCTTAACATTGCTTAAATTTGGTGATCGTACGGTAATTTGTGTTTCAACGCGATGTGACCATAAGCCGTAAGAAGAGGAATGGCAAAAGTCACATCGAGTAATGATAAAACAAAACCTATTTCCCACATTATAAGATAGATATTCGATTCAGAGTATTACCTTCTCTTCTGGGTGAGTAGGTGACACTGGACAGCTTCTCTTATGTGGCTCTCTTTTTCCTACCACCTCCTCACTCATCAACTCAATCCGACGTGTAGCTGGCAATATGAATGTACGTCATCACAACATGCGACAGACAAGTCCGTCTCTCACCAAGCAACGACTTCAGCAGTTTCCCTTCTCAACCATGTACTTCACTCGATATTGCTTTTATGGAGGAGGACTTCTTTGATTGGCCAGTGAAAAACCCTAGGTAATCATTGACAAATCAAAATACCAGCAGAACATCCAGGTGACATAATTAATGATTGCATCATCAGAGATAGCACAAGTGCCGGGAGTTTTTAAAATAAACTCTCCAATTTCGCTTCAATCATGATGTTCAAAAAATCTCTGCTAAAGATTCAGCGAGTTGGTTTGAAAACATCTCGATGAAATTTCAACCAGGATGTTTTACGGTAGCAATTGTCACCTGAACTACTGGTCAACAAGCATGAACTCTTCAATTGCTAGTTCACCTTACGTCTGTACTCGATGTCTATTATCCTCTAAATCCATTAATTCACCTTTTTACATTACATTCAAAATTTCTATAATTCTTAAAATCCATTAGAATCCCCCTATTTTATCGTAGAACAATATCTTCCCATCTTGAAAATAAATTTTAGATCGTCAGTCAAGCTTCGATACTTTACAAGTCAAAGTGCCATAATATTTATTATCTGATTCCCTTATATGTTCTCATTTATTTATTTCTTTTTGACATTTTTCTTTCGTCTATTTTTCATTGATTATAACTTTTGACATTTGGAATTGTCTTATTAGATATAGATTATGGAATCTTATTTAATCTTTTTGGTCATGATGTGCCTTCTTTCTTTCTTTCTTTCTTTCTTTCTTTCTTTCTTTCTTTCTTTCACGTTTAAACTTCTTTATTTTTCCTTTTTTATTTCCCTACCTTTCATTTGTTTTGAATGTCCTTTCCATTTTTCTTATTCGTTTAATTAAATATTTATTTTTCCTTTCTTTCTATTCAATATTTTTCTGATTTATTTCGATAGTCACTCATTTTTATTGCCGTCAATATGAACCATTCACAGGATTTTTCACCATATCTCCACATTTACTTTTCATCCAATTCATTTCTTTTGAAAATTCTTTGTTTTCTTTCCTACTTTATTTTACTTCTTTTTCATTCTTCTTACATTTCTTAATCCTTTCTTTCCGTAGTGTCTATTGTACCAAACGTTTTCGGCCATTTTACATTCCCTTGTCTGTCATATTTTCCCATGATGCAATAGCTTAGGTGTGTTACGTTTATAGACATAAAATGCTAGGACCCTCTTTTTTAAGTTGTGTTTTAGACGTCTGAAGATCGTGACAGTGTGAAAATTGAATAACGACTCCTTTATTAAGTGTTGATGCTGTGAATCGTTTTTGCTTTGTCCGAGTAGTCTGGATGTAGTCTTGATGTTAAGCACTTTACTGCGTAGGTAGATTTTTGCGTTCTGGTCTTTTTTTTTCTTTCCGTGTTTGGTATTTTTCTTGTCTAAGGTGTTAGGTCATCTGGCAAGTTGTCTGTTGCTCACACCACACACCAACATTGTTGGTTTTTCTTTAGTACACACACACGTGCTCTCTCTCTCTCTCGCGCGTGCGCGCACACACGCACACACATATATTTGTGCGTGTGTATAAAAGTAATCATTATGCGTGTTTCTGCGTGTTTGAAATATCTACTTTCTGAACTAAACTACATAAATAAATTTACACACGCATACCCAAACACGCACACATACACATACATGTATAGAAATTAATTTCAATTGGAAATGTATTTATGAAGGAATAAATGTACTTTTTCGTGACATCAATATCTTGAAACGGTTTCTCGTTTTTGTCTTTCAGGAAATCAAAAAGGAGAATTGAAAACTGGTTTTAAACACAAGCGAGCCGTGATGAAAAACTAATTGAAAGTTTGCCGGATTCAAAAAACCCTCGAGTCATTCGATAATTGTTTCGGTTGTTAATTAAAAACAAATTAAACAATTTTGTAAAAGTGTAATCCCGATTTTTACATCACCTTGGACACACGCATACTTGCATAAGCACGCACATATATGCCTATGTATATATAAATGTATATAATGTTTAAAATTTTCTATATCTATGGGGAAGAGTGCTCAATATTGGAGATTCAATATTAGAGCTTTTAGAGATATAGACTGTAGGAGCATCAGAAGCAACTCTGCATGGTGACAGTCGGTTTCACGTTTCAATGTGATATTCAAAGCAAGTGCCATGACACACTGCATGATGATTGTCGTCGAACTGAAGGGTGAAACTGACAGTCATCATGTAGTGTAGACATATATGTTCACTCTCTCTCTCTCTCTCTCTCTCTATATATATATATATATATATATATATATTCAGAGTGTATCAAAAATATTTTTAGAAACTTTGGGGACGGCTTAATAACATTATCATTGAAAGACAAAAGGAAATCACCATATTGATATATGTTTAAATCCAATCTAAGCTTTCGGCTTACATAAGCCATTATCAAAGATGACAATTACTTTTCAATATATCAACCAATTCACGGACGAAACAATAATGATAGTCTGTTTTTGTTGCATGAAAAATTTCAAAGCAACGACTAACTCGTGTATACGAGACGCGGAAGCTTAGATTGGATTTAAACATGTATCAATATGGAGATTTTCTTTCGTCTTTCAATGATAATGTTATTATGCTTATCAGACAATATGAAAGGAACTTACTTAAAATAAATAGACAAAATTTGTCTATATTATTTAATGACACATGCATCAATGATAAATTGCTGCCTAAATATGCACAATATATATTTATATATCGTATAAATATATGGTGAGGCTTGTTTCAAATATAGGAAAACAATTTAGTTGTTAGTCAAAACATCTTAATTAAAAAATAAATACTACTTTTTAAATTGCATCGTCATTGAAATATTTTAGTCCTTCATGAGAAATCAACTCTCGTTGGTTGTCCGAATATCGTATCTTTATCAATATCGTGATAATTTCAAGCAAGCTTAGCAAATAACAATTGTATAAGACGATAATTGAATCACCCAAAAATGGATCACAAAGCGGAAAATCGAAATCTCGACCAGATACAAAAACAACTGACCTTAAAACAACAATTCCGTTGCGTGTGAGCGCACTTTTAACAGATCGACAGGCGAAACACAGGAATATTTTAAAAATCTAACAAAAAACAAATAATTATTGGACTGCAAGAAAATCTTCAATACTTATTAAATAATGAATGATTTTATTCATGGAAAGGTTATTTTGCGAAAAAGAGACAAAACAAAAACAATCGTAGAATTTTTTTAAATTTCTCATCCAGAGTCACTCTATTTAATTATATTAAATCTTCATGTTATGTCTTTCAGCATACTAAGGCACTCATCTGGTTGTTATATTCGCCACGTGTCGGCCGTTGTACCATACGGTCTCCTTCATGTGTCTGGTATAATAGGTAATCTCGAAATTTTGAACTAAACACTTTATTCAATTTATGGAGTAGAATATTCTCATTTGACTTTCTATGCTCACGGGAGATAACTAGTATCAGTTAATTCTCACATGTCTCTTCGCATCAGTATTGCATGTCTAGTTCTCCCTCTAAACCACACTGCATAGCCTCGACCCAGGGATTAAACTCGCAGCTATCAGGTAGGCTTTAACCAAAGCTTTAATCTACTAGGGCATAGGCGCTTTCATAATACTAAACTCTACTTAAAAAAACTAATAGACATTTATACAGGTTTTAAAGTTTTAAGTCCCCCCACCCCCAAATAAACCTTTACACAAGTATATATGCTGTTGTTTCACCCGCATCAGTAGCAATTCAAAAATATTCTAGAATTGGATTATTTTTATACTGTATTGTATCAAGATTTGGTTTTTAATAAAGTTTCCTATTAAACTTGTACTTAAGTGGATTGAATGTTTCGATGACTTTTTTTTAGTCAGTTCTTCCCCACATTCTTTCTTTCTTTCTTTCTTTCTTTCTTTTACTTTTAAAACTTCTTTATCTTTCCTTTTCCTCTTTTCTTTTTTTTATTTCCTCACCTTTCATTCGTTTTGAATTTTCTTCCAACTTTTCATTTTCATTTCTGTTTAATTTATCAATTATCTTTTCAATTTATTTCGATGAACACCCAGTTTTATTGCCGCCAATATTAACCATTCATAGGGTGTTTCATTATATCACTGCAATTACCTTTCATCGAATTCATTTCTTTTGAAAATTCTTTTCTTTTCTACTTTATTTTCCTTCTTTTTTCCTTCTTCTTACCTTTCTTTCTTACGTCTGTACTCGATGTCTATTCTCCTCTAAATTCATTAATTCACTTTTTTACATTACATTCAAAATTTCTATAATTCTTAAAATCCATTAGAATCCCCCTATTTTATCGTAGAACAATATCTTCCCATCTTGAAAATAAATTTTAGATCATCAGTCAAGCTTCGATACTTTACAAGTCAAAGTGTCATAATATTTATTATCTGATTCCCTTATATGTTCTCATTTATTTATTTTTGACATTTTTCTTTCGTGTATTTTTCATTGATTATAACTTTCGACATTTGGAATTGCCTTATTAGATATAGATTATGGGATCTTATTTAATCTTTTTGGTCATGATGTGCCTTCTTTCTTTCTTTCTTTCTTTCTTTTACTTTTAAAACTTCTTCATCTTTCCTTTTCCACTTTTCTTTTTTATTTCCTTAACTTTCATTTGTTTTGAATTTCCTTTCCATTTTTTCTTATTCGTCACCATTTCTTTCCGTTCAATATTTTTTCAAGTTTTTTCGATAGTCACCCATTTTTTATTGCCGCCAATATGAACCATTTACAGGATTTTTCATTATATCTCCACATTTACCTTTCATCCAATTCATTTCTTTTAAAAATTCTTCGTTTTCTTTTCTACTTTATTTTCATCCGATCACACTTCTTGCACGAATTCCTGTGACTCTCTGTCGCCATCCAATTCTATTGTTCATCCTATTCAGCAGGACGGAGGGATTGCAGTTTATGTCGTCACAAATTTGCTTGCTACGGGTTTTGTCTTGTCATCTTCTATTAGCGTTTCCCTGTGTAGGTTCCTACAGACGAACTTCTCTAACAATTATGTCATTAGCTCTCCACCAATATCCTGCAAATCTGACTCTCCGCTCTTTGAAGCTCTCCACCAATGTCCTGCAAATCTGACTCTCCGCTCTTTGAAGTTCTCCACCAATGTCCTGCAAATCTGACTCTCCGCTCTTTGAAGCTCTCCACCAATGTCCTGCAAATCTGACTCTCCGCTCTTTGAAGCTCTCCACCAATGTCCTGCAAATCTGACTCTCCGCTCTTTGAAGCTCTCCACCAATGTCCTGCAAATCTGACTCTCCGCTCTTTGAAGTTCTCCACCAATGTCCTGCAAATCTGACTCTCCGCTCTTTGATGATTTCTAATAGTGGACGAAGGTTCTCATACAATTGCTCATTGATCAGACGATCCCTTAAAGTGATACTGAAAGCCGCTCTTAGAATGAGAGTATCGGCGCCATCCAATCTCCTTTCTAGTTTTGAAGAAAAGATCCACACTGAGCTAGAATACAGAATACAGGTAACAGTAGATAGTTCCTCCTATCGTCAGGTTTACACTCCTTACAGTCTTTTGAACATGAGTAGAGGCTTATCCCTTGATTCATATTTAGAATTGAGTTCCCGGTTCATTCTAAAGTTTATTTCAACTTCAAACCTCTAAAATAGTAGATAGGTTCACCTATCATCTAGTTTACACACCTCCCCTTCTTTTGAACAGGAGTAAAGATTTATCCCTTGTTTCCTTTTGAGGATTGGGTTTCTGGATCCTACTAAAGACTTTTCATTCTCTTTCGCTCCCAGTAGCCTTTTATTTCTTAGTGGCATTATCACCTTGCTTGGGGTGAATTGATTAAAAAAAACAAAAACAAAAAGAAAACGAAAAAGAAAAAAGAAGCGAAAAAGTTGCTTGGAAGAGGCTCCTTTTCAGGTTTTCTGGAAGTCCAGACTGTTACACTTTATTTTGCTTCTTCATTCTTCTTACCTTTGTTTATCTATCCTTTCTTTCTTATTTACTACGCCTCACTAAAGATCTTTCTGTTTTTCTTTTTTTTTCATTCTTTCGTCAATTCTACTTTTTGTTTTATCAGATTTGTGCAGAAGTGAACAGCGCCCTCCTTTTGGGAAATTATGAACTGAAAACAAGTAAAAAAAAAAAGTGAATCTTTTCTTAACAAAAATACTGATGACATTTTCACACACGTAATATATTCCATTTCTCGCTTTTCTTTCTTGCTTTAGTGATAATTTCTTCTCTTCTAATTACATTTTTAATAAGAAGACAAACATGTCTAATATGTGATCTGGGTAATAAAAACGAAAAACCGAATAGATATTCGTCTTATCGATAAACACATATCGTAATTTGTGAAAATAGAATAGCAGTCAAATTAAAATCTTTTTTAGTTTTATTTCTTCAAAAGATAATGAATGTCGAAATTTCAATTCCCTCAAGCATTAGTATCAATGCAATTTCTCTTGTAAACTGCTAAAATTTTTACTCAGGCGACCAAGAGCAGATAACTCACGAAGCGCATAGAATTTTGTAGCTGCTTCCGAAGTAAAATCAAAAACCTTATTAATCATTCCAAGATCATTATATCGGTTTACGAAATGACAGAAATAGATTTTAATAAATCAATAGTAAAGAGATATAATGTAATGGGAAAATGGAAATCCGAAGTTTTTTCAAAGTTTAGAGTTTCATATCTCATTTCATTGTCTGTTTAAAAGAACGTTCAATCAAATGTAATGTTGTCTGAAGTTCTATATTTTAAGAATGGTTACAATAAATTTCCCTTGTATTGTTCTTCGAGAAGTTTTAGGCCAAAAAAATAAAATTTAACAATAATGATTGATTGATTTGTTTGTTTAATGGCATATCAAATCCTTATGGGCCATTTAATTCCTAAATTTAATTTTCTTGGGAGCTTTGAAGTAATAAATATGTTATTCAGCTTTCACATTTGAATACATAGTAGCTGATACTCAGCTTTTGTGCATGTACATGCTTGTGTCAACATAATTAAGTGATATCTGTGTTTGATGTTGTAGCTTTATTGCAGTTATAATTTGGAATACAGGTTGATTACTTTCAGAAATTGTAGGATATTATTTGGATTAATGTCATGAAAGTGTTTTTTCATGTTGACAATTTTAATATAAATAGATTGTTAGTAATTGTTTTATATAAAAATGTATTGTTGGTATTTTTATTATAAAAATACATTTTTATTTTTTACTATTTGCCCATATGTGTTCACTATTTACCCATAGCTGGGACCCTAACAGGTGCTACCATCCCGGGTCAGGGTGGATCTGGGTACAATAGCAATAAAGAAGTGGTTCCAGGCTTCACAACATCTTACCGGATTATTTTGTGTAAGTTTTTTTTAACAAATTTATTCGTTAATGATGATGGTTGCTGAACTATGTCTAAAAATAAATTTAGGAGTGATCCCTCAATCATAAAGAAGAAAAAATGCCGTGTCTCTTGTAGGCGATCATGATACTACGCAAAACATTATTATATGAAAATTGCCATAAAAGATTGTGGAATGGTTTAATGTTGTCTTCTTCGCGGTTTGGAATTTAGACTTTTCTTTTCTTAATCTAGTTATCAGACAAGGGTAGAGAGCTCAGTCTAATCTGCTATTTAATCCATAGCTGGGAGACAGGAGTCAGTTTCATGTCTTTTCCATCGGTATTTGTGCGAAAGTGAACGTGACAGACTAGTCCAAAATTTGAACTCGTCCAAATAGTTTCTGATGAATAAAAGGAAAAAGAACTAAGAGACAAAATGACCTAACACAATAAAAAAATATAATTTAATAAAAAAATGAAACAAACATCTTTGATAAAAAAAACTTTAGTGTTTTTAATACTAGAATTCTTTTCCAACCCGTTGAAGCGTTGCTGAAATCCTCACAATATTTAGTAATTGTTGAATTTATGGCTGACATTTTTGTTGAGATTTACAAAATCTAAGTTTCGTTTAATTCAGCAAAGCAATCGATGAAATTTAAATAAGCTGATTTGTTTGGAAAATACTTTGACAAAAACCCTACTTCGCGGTTTAATAATTTCATTAATTTAATTAAATTTATAGGACTTCATGGTAAACAATCTTTTTTAGGAAATTTTCTTTTTTTGTATCCTTAAAGAGGTTACAGACAAAGATGGTACTCGAGTGAAAGGAACAGCAACACGGGCGAAGATGAAAGAAAGAGAGGTTTATTGTAAAAGAGAATACACTACTGAAAGACAGGGAATCGGGTGTCAGGCTAGTAATTCCCAAAGCAAGTTCACCAGGTATATCCTGTACCCACTATATATATAGTCAGTCCACAATAGGCGATCATTATAACAACTTTTTAACAGCGAAGAATACATTCTTATGATTTCTTACACTTGAGCATGCAACATACATCTGGCCATTTCATTCTGGAGCTAAATTCTAACTTTTTGAAGCGTTTGGCCTTGTGATTTGTGGAGAGCAATGATCGTCTACGCCTTGAAGGGATACGACACAAAGAAGAAGAAAGGTAATGTCATTTTTCTATCTAAGGCTGTCTATTTTTCGACAGATACGTAACCGACAGTTCTGTGAAGTTATTCTGACTCTTTGAAATGTTGATAAAAGATGGTGATTATTTAAAAGTGTGGAGGGCCAAGTGAAGATCGAACTCACTATTCAGTCGTAATTAAACTAACGAGAAAAGCTAGCTGACCATTACACCACGTCTAAGCAAACACAGATTTTCCAAGATGTGGCACAAGGCCGAAAATGTAGAGCACCCAGCGAGGATAGAACTCAATATTCAGTCGTAACTGTACTAGTGAGACAAGCTTAGTAATCATCACATCAAGTCGAAGTGCCTAAGGATTTTCTAAGATTAGATGTGGCATAAAGACGAAAGTGTTGGGTTCCAAGTGAGGATCGAACTCACTATTAAATCATAAATGACCTAGCGACACAAGCTTGCTAACCTTTACACTACGTTGAAGTTTCCATTATGATTTTCTAAGCTTTCCTCATATATGGCATAAGTCCACAAGTGTGGAGCACCCAGTGAATATCGAACTAACTATTTAGTCGTAATTTATCTAGCGTGATGAGCATGCCAACGGTAATGTCGATAAAATATGTATGTTGCATAAAAAAGCGCCTTTTTCTGTAGGTACTTAACTGTCAGAATTTATGAATAGATTGTCGAACCTCGTGTACATTTCCGGCATAGAAATCAATAAAAATTCTTCATTCATTTTTAATAATTGACAACGTGACAGGATTTCTTATTGCGAAATTGGTGTCTGCTAATGTGCTTGATATTAATTTTTTTTTTTAGAGAATGAAGATATTTATGAAGCCGATTTATTTTGTATATATTTTGCAATCTCCCTGTTTGCAGAGAAATATAAATAACAATTTATATCTGTGCGGAACTGATGTACATTTAGTCTAGCATTAAGATGCAGCAATACATGAAGGTATTGTATACATACAGGCAAACACACGCACACACACATATAGTTAATTAATTTATAAATTTAATTCGACATTATTTCCTATTACTATAAACGTTATATTTCGTGGGTCATGCATAGTTTTTTATTAGAGTAACATGTCGTTGGATTTGCTGCAAGAGTTGATTCTTTTATTTGAAATAATGGCTGAACCTTTTGTTTTGTGTTGAATATAAAATAATTGGGGTATTGGCGGAGGTTAAAGATATTAGGTTGTCACACATGAAATGACACATTTTTTGGTGTTTTTTTTTATCCTGTCGTCTAAAGAAGTAATCAGGATATTGGGAACCCTATATTGAACATTGGCAACTCCGCCCAAAATAGGCTAGTTTAAGTTTGTTTTATTTTTTTAACGCTGAATTAACTTAACTAGGCGATGTATGCACATTGGCCCCTTTTATTATTGTCCCCACTTTCTTTAGTTTAATTCCCCATCTTCTACACCATTAGGTGACCAGAAATATCGTTTCTCTAGTGGATGGGGGACAATTTTCGTTTTTCGAGTCCGTTCTTTCGTATTTGTTGTCGTGTCTGAATGAGTGTGTAGCTACGTGTGTGGTTGGTCGAATGATTGGTTTTGAATTCATTCAAGTCCCACATTAATTTCGTTCCGTTAACTGATATTACTGCCACAATTAAGGATTATGTGTTTTTATTACTAACACCATTTTGTTTAGTTTCTTGAATATATAATATTATGCATATTGTAAATATTCATTGGTGTCTTCATTTTTAAATGTTGTTATTCTATTCCCCGACCCAACAGACAAATTTTACACATGGGGGTTAGTTAGAGCTTCATAGAGACTTTGAGGTATTATGGTGGTTGTAGTAAGAATGGCAAGTAAGAATGTGGTATTTTGATGCAAGGTATATTGTATAGTTTGTTTGGATCAGTTGCTGGCTAAGTTTAAGATAAGACAGATGATGACCAGCCTTCCCCATCCCCACTTTTGGCCTTGTGCCACATTTTTTGTTGTATATTTTGCGAGTAGCCTAAGCGAGAAATATTCTAACCTCTACGAGCGAGTTATAACTCTATGAAAACTTAATATACATCATTTACTGATAAAAATAAACAATTATGAATATTCATGTTTTTATCAGTAGCTGATTTATTATTTTATTCTAAAAAATTTAAAATGTTCTTATTGTTAGCAATAATACAATTTCTAAATGCACTTTTGATAAAACCAATGTCTTTTCATTTTTATTCGCATTTTTTTTTTTTACATTGGTCATACAACAACAACTCTATCATGTCGTATAATATGCCTCTGATCCGATAGTAGTTGTATAAAAATCCATATTAATAGCCGTCACCAAAATAAGAAAGAAAGTTTTACTCTAACCAACATCCGAGAGATACTTGTAAACAGACAGACAGACAGATATACACAAACACACACTCTGTAAAACATTAACTGTACATAAGTCAGCCATATTAGAAGAAATAATTATAAAAAAATGAACAATCTACAGATAATAAAATATTCATCATAGGAAGTAGCATTTTAAATATTTTCTAACAAAAAAGAGAAAGAAAATTAACCCCTCTCGGGAAATTGTTCGAATATCTGAAAATGTCAAACAATGACGTCACAATATGTAGCATGATAAGAAAAATTTAAATTCAAATCTAACCGTAAACCACTTAAGTTGATTAAAACAATCAAAATAAAATATGCGAGACTGTAAAGACATAACCAGATTGAAAGCTTTATTCACTGAAAATGGTTAAAGTTGCTGAAAGGATTTGTAGAAAAAATATCTGGAAATATATTTATATTCTCGTACAACCAATCAAAATGCTTGTAGCAAAACAAGAAAAAGATTAATAACTTCTTAAAAGAAATCTTACTCTCGTTTATATATATATATATACATATACATACATACATACATACACACACACACATATATATATGTGTGTATATATATATATATATATATATATATATATATATATATATATATGTATATGTATAGATTAATTGACGATTGCATCCAGCATGAAACAGCCTGTCGTGTTGACTTCAATGTTCACTTTTGTATATATATATATATATATATATATATATATATATATATATAAAAATCAAATCAAAACCTACCCACATTTCTCACCGACACAAGACAGACATGCTTACGGAGGTATGGAGGCCTCACACTTATACACACACCCACATCATACTCACTCACTCCCTAATGAACCAAATGATAACACACACCCACAGCAATACACACGCTTACACATATCATACTCACTCACTCCCTAAGAACCAAATAACACACACACAAACACTAGACAGAGATACATCCGCTCACCAGGTCCAATGAAACTGTCAAACTGACCAGAGAATTCAGAGCAGCATGTATCTATCCAGCTCTTATCTCAAATAACAACTTAAAAGAGACTGTTTGACCAACACAAGGATTGTTAAAAGATTCATGTTAAAAAGATAAAAAAATAAAAAAAACAAATGAAAACTACAAACAAAAGTTCATTTTCTCCAGCAAAACATTCATTTCTGTAGTTTACTGCTACTAACAAGCAGAAATATTTCTCCTCCCGATGATGGCCATTTCGGTCGAAACTAGTCGAGGAATCTAAATGAAATAATAATAAAAAATAAACGAAAGAATATTAATCTACAACCCAGTGTGTCTGAAGATTTTAATATTTTTTTTATTGTTCAATATATATATATATATATATATATATATATGTGTGTGTGTGTGTGTGTATAGTTTGGTTGATTTTGTTTAGCGGCATATCAACCTCTATGTGTTATTTAATGACGAAATATAATTATTTTGAACACAATTTTATGGCTTCAACTACAGATAAAATGTATTGTTGGTCATTTTAATTTAAAATTGTATTGTTGGTCATTTTAATTTAAAATTGTATTGTTGGTCATTTTACTATAAATTTGCATTGCTGGTAATTTTTTTTAATATAAGAATGTAATGCTGTTATTTTTACTATAAAAATGTATTTTTATATTTTCATAGAGTTTTGTTATTGTTTGGGAGCTCAATATTTGCCCATAGTTGGGACCCTAACAGGTGCCACCACCTCGGATAAGGGTGGATCTGGGCATCACAGCAATTCTTGACTCCCCACAACCTTCAATCTCCCGATCAGAAGTCTTGCTGGCGTATCTAGTTAGAAGTATTATGTTTATTTATTTTAGATTTAATCTTTTCAAGCCCACGAATTAATTTTTTGATCGCTGTAGAAAATTGATTAAAAATTTCCCAAATTTCCTTTCAAACAATTTTCCCAAGTACATTCAATCTCATTTGAGGCCATCTTCATGGGTTGCATATCTATGGATGTGTTATGCGTTAACACCGTAAATTCAAAATATTTGTTTACCTCTTACAACAACAACAATGGCGAAAAGTCTTACGTTTCGTTTAAACGATCATAGTTCAATCTCAGAACAATTAAAGGAACATTCATGTTTACATTCACAGTTTAGACAGATATTAGTCGAAAATAAATCAGTCCTCCATCGAGATAATAATAAGCAAGAATTTAAAATTCTGAAAGCCCTTTATATAAGAGAATTTTTACATACAGACAAAAATAACACGCTCACTACAAAGGTGCATTCTTGTTTCGATGGGGTTGCATCTCGAATGGTGAGAAATAAAAATGGTTATGAACAATTCTATTTACAAGCAAGCCGCTTATGGAAAAAAACATAAGGAGAAACACTTTAAGAGGAAATGGAGAGAAGTAATAAAAAAATGGGAGAAAAGAAAAGGAAAAGAAAGAAGGTGACAGAGTAAGACAATTTGTTGATAGCAGTTTGGGCAGTGAAGGAATGTTGAGGCATTAATACAAGGGCCTGACCTTAAAAGTTTAAAATAAAGCGGAAGTGTCCACTAGAGCTTTTGATACCGTGCAACGGTAAGAAATCTAAGCAAAGTATTCCAAAACTCCTAAGAAAAAGGAGGGAGAGAGGGAAAGGTGGAAATAGAAATGAAGAAAAACGATGAAGGAGAAAGGAGAAATAAGTATCGAGGAAGGCCATAGTAGTAATTGAAGAAACTTTTTTTTCCGATGAAGGATCAGAGATCTTAAAACAAAACCAGAACTGAATTACGCAAATAATTATTGCTCTATTGGTATTGAGCCCTTTTTTGAATTAATGCTGTGAACGTTAGAATTTACATTATTTTCATTCTCATTACATTCGGATATATATATATATATATATATATATATATATATATATATATAATATGGACAAGGTCCGACAATTTATTTATTAAAGACATTTTTTATGTTTAACGTTGTTATTTATAGATACAAGTATTTAAGCAAATGCTCTGTTTATGATAAATGTCCGAGAAATTTTCATAGAAATTTCTCGGACATTCAGGCCGGTAAATGTTATTTAATACTGTTTATCATAAACAGAGCATTTGCTTAAATACTTGTATCTACTTGTATCTATAAATAACAACGTTAAACATAAAAAATGTCTTTAATAAATATATATATATATATATATATATATATATATATATATATATATACACCTCATTATTTATTGTACTATGTACAAATGTGGCACAAGGCCGAAAAGGGGGGTGGGGAAAAGGACGGTCATAACTTGTCTTAAAATAAAACTTAGCTAGCCACAACCACTGACCCTATCATACTAAACAATATTTCTATCACCAAAACAACACATTTATCCATACCTTTCTTACTACATCCACCAAAATGCCTCTTTGACTCAATGAAAATCCTAAATACACCTCTTATGTACAAATATTGTCTGTGGGGAGGGGGGGCATAAAACAACAATTTAAAAAAAAATCCCCAATGAGTATATACAATATGTCGAAATATATTTACAAGAAACTAAACAAAATTAGTGTTAGTATTAAAACCCCCCACAAACTTTGAATGTGGCAGAAATATCAGTTAACCGGACGAAATCGATGCGGGGCTATGAAAATAAGGACACATTCAATCCGTCAAGCACTCACTCATTCATACACAACAACAAATACGAAAGCACACGCACAAAACGAAAGGCGCCCCGCATCCACCAGAGAACTGACATCACTGACGACCTAAATGAGGGAGGGGACGGGGAGTTAAACTAAAGGAAGAAAAGTGGGGACAGAAATAAAAGGGGACCAATGAGCAAACACACCTCTGGTCAAAATCTTAAGGCCAGATACAAAAGGATTAAAAATAAAATAAAATAAAATACTGTTACTTTAATCAAATGCGAAACATTTACATATAATTAGAAAATGTAGTTTATCAACAAACAAGTGAACATTTTAAGCTTTTAATTGATTAATTTAAACAAATATATATATATATATATATGAGAAATTGTATGACAAAGTGGAAAAAGTTAAAGCTTTATCATGTAGGTTTATGTAGAATGTTTGATAGTTTTCCTGCGATATTGGCTTCACACAAAATATTGCAAAAAACTGTGAAAAAATTGGGTTTTTCGTACTACTTAAAATAAAAACTTGAATAACTTCCTCATTTTCCATCTGTTTTTTTGTTCAAACATGTCGCAAAAAATTTGCCATCTGGCAAGAAATAAAATAGTATAGTTTTAGTCCTACTCGCTTCCCCACGTATAACGAAAACCCACGAAAAACTGTTAAAAAAGCCCGTTATTCGGCCATAACTCCCTGGCCTTTCATCCAATATTTTCCAAATTGACCATGTAAATTACACATGACACATAAATTGCCTTGCGTGGATGTGTAGTTTAGATTATTTCAGTTAAGTGGACGAAATCTGCGACCAACTAGGTCCAAATTCGACTTCTGCCATTTATTCAATAGTTTCCATCCTAAATTGGCATTCGAACAACCTTTGGTGCAAAGATAGCTTGAGAAGGATTATTGAAGCGTTAAAAGGGAAAATTTCCCGAAGAACCTCTTATTAACTTCAGCATTATAGTAAACATGCTAAGAAGGAGGGGACGTTCATGTGTTAGCATTTGCAGTTGAATCAAGCTCTGACGCTTAATTCCTGTTTTTGTTTGATTATTAGATTTGTGAACAATGCCATATTATTTGTTATTACGGCCATAGAAAATTTACTGAATTTCTAAAATATTAAAAACAATTTAGCAACGACCAAGCAAAAAAGGTTTTATCGATGGACTTCCTTTATTAAGAAAAATCAAACACATGCGAAGGATGTACCGTAAAAAAGATGAGAGAGAGAGAGTAGCTTAGTATACCAAGGGATGATCTATACAAGCGGGGACGCAGGCAGACATTTCTAGACAGCGGGTGGGTATACAGGTGTGTGGTTATACAATTGCAGCCATGTACATCTGGGCAACGCCGGGTACCTCGGCTAGTATATATACACATATATAAGGTTTATTTCAGCAGCAATAATTATATCAAACATGTTTGGTTGAATAATAAAATTTCTATCTGTTTATCAAATGATGTACTTATATATATATATATATATATATATATATATATATATATATATAGTGTCTGTTATACACGCAGATATAAACAGGTTACGCCTTATCGCAAAAAAGCGTAAAAGTAAGAAAAGTGTTCAATATTTTGAAAAAAAAATCAAGGTTTAATTTATTTTTTCACACTTTAATGTGCAGGAGCTCTTATAATGTAATATCTGTTATAACAATACGTACAGAAAATTATATATATATATATATATATATATATATATATATATATATATATATATATATATATGTGTGTGTGTGTGTGTGTGTGTTTTGACGGAGTAAGTGCGCGTATGTTATGTTACTTGCATTGGTCGGTTTGTATTTTTCGTGTTAAGTTTGTATATTTGCGTGTTTTTAGTCGATTTTGGTCTGCGGATTGATGTGTCCTGTGTATACATTGTTGTGCGTGTTTGCATGTGTGTATTTTGGTGTGTGTGTGTGTGTGGGAGGGTTGCTGATGTACATATGTGCTGACGCGTATGTGTGGTTGTGGTGCTGTGTATATGTGTGTCAACAATGTTTCTATTGTAAACAAAATAGCTTCATCTGTAAGCTGAAAAGCCGAAAATATATCACATATATTTACGCAAGTTGAAAAAAAAAAAATGAAAACATTGATCGAGCAAAAACTTAGGTGAAATTTACGGAAATAAATTTAATAACTGTGACATCCGAAATAAAAAAAAAACTGACTTAATAAAGAAAAAATAGGCAAAAAGTAGCAAACCATTACCGTGTGATCATTGACGTTAAAAACCTTGTCTCGACGCAAATCTTAAAAAGAATATATATAAAAAGATTAAACCCTTCGTAACGCATAACACCTTTCAATGATGAAAGATGCTTATGATACTAAGTACGATGATGCGACGTTTGTGAATGACACAGAGTAAAGAATTTTAACTAATGAGTAGGACCAAGTCTGGAAATGACAAGAAGATGAATGAAAAACTAAAGAACAATCATTTATTGGATTAGAACAAAAGTTTGTATCGATTTTCAATAGTTGGCATTTAAACACGGGATCTTGTTTCACATGTGACTGAAAGTTATGAATTATATACATATTCTGAAAGGTGACATTTCAAGTGAATTGCCAATTTTAATTTTTTTTTTGTGTTCGAAGGGAAAATGGAGGAAAATGAGATGAATTTTCGTCATTTGATTTTTTTTTTCTGAAAAGGAAAGAACGCTGTAAAAATAGTAAAAAAGATGCGTGCCGTTTATGGAGAAGGTGCCGTAGCTGAGAGTAGTGTTCATACTTACTTCACTTAGTTCCGAGCTGGAAATTTTAATCTGAAAGGATGAGAACATTCCGACAGGCCTGATTAAATCGAAACACCGATTAAAAATAATCTAAGATCTTACGACACGGAATATCGCAGAGATATTCCTCATATTTCAGATTGGCATTGTAAGATGTTTGAAAAACACTTAGAAACGTGAATAGCTACAATATTTAGATTTCTCATGATGTAACAGGAAAAATTTAATAGATCGCATATCTGTCTGTGATTTTCTGCTCAAATTCTATAAAAGGAGTCATTTTTTAAAAGAACGATGAAAAATGGATTATTTACAGCAATGTGGAGTGAAAAAGGTATTAGTTAAAATAAAAAATGAACCACCGTTAATCACCCCAAAAGCTTGTATGCATCTGAAGAAGATGATGCTGCGTATGTCATGAAGTTAGAAGGACATTGTGCGTTACATTCAGCAAAATTGGAAATGAACTGTTTTAAAAGTAGCAATTGATGAAATGCGCCAATTGGAAAAGTTTTATTGTCCGTTAGGTCAACACCAGCCTTCACATCACTTTGCAGACCCAACAGAAATTGGTACAGCTTGGTTGAGATATCAAATTACAACTGACACACTCACCCGAACTTGTGCCTTCGTATTGCCGCTTATTTCGATTCCTACAAAATTCTCTAAATAGTAAGAACTAGAAACATGCAAATACCACTTAAAACAATTAACCCAGAAAGATGCCAAAGTTCCGGGAGGATGGAATCATGAAACTGTCTAAAAATGACGAATGCTAGCGGAACAAAATGGCACATATTTGATTGATTTTAGCGCACTACGACGTGGTGTGATGGTTAGCAAGCTTGTTTCGCTAAATCATTTATGAGTGAGTAGTGAGTTTGATCCTTACTGGGTGCCCTATACTTCCAACCTTAGAAAATCTCCATCTATGATTGCTTAAATCTATGTACAAATATTTAAACATTGTCTTTGAAATTCACTTAAAAACGCCACGAATTTATTAATTCCGATCTTATATTTTGTTTATGGTCTACTCGACAAAGACATTAGTAAAAAAACTTTTTAACGAGGCTAGGATGCCATTGTTAGGTTTATTTGTGTACAGTATTTCAAGAAATTCGTTGGTAAATTAACAGTATATTTATTAGATAAGTATGGTAGGATCATTTGGTTAAAATTTTTGATAGGTGAAATACGGTGGTAGGGATTGTCAAATTATAGGACGTAGGGGCGAGAAAGGTTGGTATGTTTGAAATTCCAATGTAGGTTACTTGTGTAATATTTATTTAATTTTGTGAAATTTGATGAACCCGATTTCAATATCATTAGCCTTGATAAGTTTATTTGTGCCTTGTGGAGTCTGGCAGTGTTTATTGTCTTTTTTTTTTAAACTAGCATTGTTGGCGAGAATAGAGCCTTGTTTCCTATTTTTATATCTTGTTTAACAAAATTAGTAGATTTATAATTTCTAAAGTACAATAATTTGTTATTTCTAACTTTTCTAAAGGTTTTGCCGTTATTCTTTGGTTAAGGGTTGTATTCGATTTTTATATCAACATTTTATACCTTTGACCTTAAGTAAGGTTTGTAGTCCAGGGTGACATGTGATATGTTTGCCACCTTATAGTTGTAGTTTTTTTTATGTAGCATTTAAATTCTTCACCCCCTCCCGTTTATAAAATACTATTAGTATTACAATTAGAATAAACGCATCCGTTTGATCTTAGGTTGAGGAATTCATTTTATTGTTTCGCAATATAATAGAAAGATTTATAAAGTCGCCAGAGCAATTTCATTAGAAAGAATTCATTTAAAATGTTTTGTTAAATTCCACCGAAAGGTTTGCCTATAATTTATTATTTTATTTGCATTTTAAATGTTTTATAGGCATTTTAAAATGATACCATAACATTATATATCATTCATTACATGGACATTCTTAAAAGATTCCACTACATAGAGGTGCTCAATATTTCACTACTTAGAAGTGCTCTGAATACTCCATCACATTGAGGTGCTCAGAATACTCGAAGTTATTATTATACAAAGAAACAATTAGCTTCAAATAAAATATATTTCACTGCAGGAGACGGTTTTTTAAAATGTTCATAATTTTAAAGTGTTCATAAATGCGTATAAATTAAAATATTTGAATTTGAAATGTAGTGTTCCGAATGTAATCGAACAAAAACAATAAAATCATTAATTTGGACACGATTTTCATTTGGATGCGCAAAAACTAATTCGAAAATTTAAAATTTTGGGTTGATACTCGTATTTGAGTACACCCTCCGTTTATTTATTAAGTAGTATATTTATTCATTTTCGTCTACAGGCCTGAATATTCGAGAAATCTTATGTACACTTCGGCAGAATTCGAACCTGCGTTTCCCTAGGAGAAATCATCATTAGATCTGACGTGCTACAGAGTGTTTCGACGATCAAACAATGTCGAATAGTGCCTTTAAAGACGGATTTTTCTCTGACTCTTGAAATAAACATATCTACTCAATTTCATATCCAAATGTAAGCAAAGCAATTTGTAAAGTAAGGGGATGACTATTCGAGAGATATTAATTCCGGGCCGTTATCCATTACACCACCAGCACATCCAAGCTTTGCAACACCTGGCATTCTCAAGCGGTCAGCTACCTAGGCACTGACCACGATTGACGTTGTTTAACTTTGGTGAACGTACGAGAACTGGTGTTCCAACGTGATATGGCCATAAGCCAAAACAGTTGTAATGTCCCCCTACACCTTTCCCGGTCGTCCAAGACGTCCAATACCGCGGTTGATCGATGAAATGATCGCTTCGATCCCGCTCCTGTCTTATTCCACGTTGGGATTTGCTTTGATCATAAGGCGGCCAAGATCGAATCGTCGTCAGGTATTTTCCTATGGGGCTGGTTCAAGCAGGGCGAAGACGTAAAGAAAGAAAATAACATTCTAATAAATTTAAAATAATCAATACTATTTTTTATATCAAGTCCTTCGTGCAGTAATTGGTTAATTGTTGTTAAATCCAAGAGTTAGAATGCAAACTATTATCGGCCCAACCCACTTCTAAATGGGACGTGACCCTTTGTTGAGTTGGTAAAGTTTGTTTTACTGATTTGGTAAAGTTCGGTACAAGGCTGATATCAGATGTTTTCGTCGGCAGATAAACACGTGGGGTGTCTCGCGACCGGTGGCTGGAACTCTCTCTCTTACTCACTTCGGGGCATTCATATTTATTGACGTTCTCCTAAACCGGCGCGGGGTACAACGCATTTGGGGAATTCAATGTGTTCCCCCTGTCTGTCATCATTGTCTGGGTCCAGCATAATTTCGGGAAAATTCCCCTCTTCCATGAGTCATGGTTAAAGGCATTATTTCGCCCCATAACTTCCATTTCCTTTTATTATCATCTCCCACTAATCTTCCTCAGTGGGCGTACGAGGCTACTCTATCTTCCTTGGTGACTCATCGGTACACGCTATCTCGGCCACACTCTTACCAGTAAAGATTAATTCTAATTTCGTTGTTTACGCAGAAAAGTTTCCCATTCATAGCCAGTATTTTTAGCTGTGTGTGTGATCGACCAAGTGTCAATCATTGTTGCCATTTAACCTGTCGCAGTTCAAATCCATGTCAATGCTATGTGTTTCATTGTTCAAAACCCCGACGCACAATTCAGATGGCTGTCGACATGAGAAGTAAAATCTTCAATTTTTCCCACGGTGTTTATTCATTAACCCTTCTTATCTTTTTAATCACGAATCTGTCCGTATATCGCTCCTTCTATTAAAAAAACCTCATGATTAGCATTAACAAATAGTGTCACACCTATCTCTTACCTTTCCTACCATTTACTAGTAAATGACACCTCAAATCCCCAAATCTACTAATGCACTATTTATCATGCATATTAATTCATGCAGAATTAATAAAAAATTATTTTTCATGCAATGTTTTTATAAAAAGTCTTTATGCAATTTCTTTAATGTTGTGTGTTTGTTTTATTGTTTGTTTTTCTTGGTTACCATTGGGAAGTTTTGGTTCTTCCTTAACAGGTATCGGCTCCATTTCTACTTCTGTTGAATTCAATCCGGTTTCTTCCTAGTCTTAATTCAATCTGTTTGGGTAAATATCACTGAACGGTATTCCCTTTTCGAGTCGTTGCATTCTCGCCAAAACACCATTAATTGATTTCTTCCTATACTTTCTAAGATTCCATATCGGTACTGCTACCACAGCAATGATTAACAATGTACCTATCACTGCCGAACAGTTTATTACGATTTTTTTACTATCCTCCCAAACCATACTTTCTTTTCCAAAAACATTTAATCTGTCCTTTAATTGATTCATATTATTTTTTTCTATCGGCTTTAATAACTGGCATCTTTTCTAGTGTAGCTTTAGGGAATTCGTTCGTTACCAGTTCCAATAATTCTGTGCAATTACCTAAGCGTTTGTCAATTATTCATATAATTGAATCCTTTTCTTCATATTTCTCTTCGGTCTGGAAATATGGGGGTAGGGAGATGGATATTCCAACTGCTGAACATCCCAGGAGTAGCTTTATTAAGGACAATGGTGGTTTCACTCTTAGTATCTTAGTAGGTCCTCCCCCACATACCCTAGACAGATCAATCGGTTTTTGTACGGCCACCACCCAAACTCCATTAGCTATACTGATAGCTTTGTGGCAACACAGTATTTGTCAGTACCTCTACATGCCAATTTTTCTTAATCCCTTCTCTATTTTGAACAGTTTCAGTATGCAGAACCTGTGATTACCTGTCACATATATAGGCCTTAGCGAGGTACATGTTCTTAAGGCATCATCCTACATTTTTTTGCTTCTTCTGCTGTCAGCATCATAAATTTCGTCCTAGCTGAATTCAAAGCTACATACTCAATCTCGTATCTCGCTACCGCCCCTAGGCCCTGCTCTGCTTCGAGGTAGGGAATAGGTAAATTTATAATTTGTTATATTTTAAAAATAATTTCTCTGTTTAAGAACGGAATGGATACCATGACCAGCAACTTTTTATATTCTCGCAAGGTAACACAACCTAGTGCGTTGTAATATTTCCATAATTTCTTGGTGGTGTCCACCGGCAGCCTCAAATGATGGGGGTAACTCAGTCTGTATTTTTAATAACAATTCCTTCAAGTGCTCAGGGGTCACTATGCTTGAGGAAAGGTGTCCAAATGATAACATATCCAATTGAGCTCTCATATGCTCTAATAAAATTGTCAGGCTTCCCCTTGGAGAACCTCTTTCCCATTCCTCCGGTTCTACCTGCTCCTATTTAATCTTCTTATTCCACATGGTGGTTCTTCTTCTCCCCCCCCCATCTTCCTGCCTACCTCCCGACTCCATTCTTGTGCCTTTTTCCATTTTACTTTCTCCCATATCCCCTGGCTATCCCTGGCCATCGCCACCACCGTCGGTGCTTCCTTTATGTTGTCATGCCGTATGCGCTCATCCTGGAGCGCCTCTACGTATAAATCGGCAATCTGGGTTTGCATAACGTCGTTGTTCCCCACTTCTTCCGGAAAAGCCACAGTGACCAGCTTCTTCGCCTTAACTCCTAGCTCCCTGGGGTTTCGTCCTTTAGTTGCACTAATTTCATGAGGCTTCTCATGATCTCAATCGTTGTCCCCTCGTTGGCATATCCCCCTATAATTAGTTCCTCCAGTTCTTATCCAAGTCATACGGGGATCCCTCACCAAGTGATCCCCTATGAACTTCGAAACTGTATGCAGTTTCCCTATCGGATAGATCATATATGAGCTGTACTTTCTCGATTGACGCTAGCCAATCTTTCAGTTCCCTTGGGTTTTCCCCAAAGGTCGAACCCTGGGTACCCTTTAACAATCCCCTTAGGTCGATAGAGGGTTGTTGCCACGCGACCTCAACATCTACCACTTCAGACCTCTCCGACCTGTGGTCACTCATGCTAAACAAATCGACTTAAATCGAGAAAAAAATCGAAATAAAATAGCAATTCGTCTTGGCGAGACGCAACAACAAAAATCGAGAAATTTCAGGGAAAAACCGGAAAGTGTTCCTCCCTGTCACTTGTTCTTGGGTTGCTGTCAATTTATCAAGAGAGAAAAAATTTACGGAGTGTAATTTTAGAACCATATTGTCAGAATGACCAAAGTCCGTTGATTCTCACTCCTTTTCTTGTTTCCTCCCTTTCTGTTATCTGGATTCTCGGGTTGGTCATAATCCGATGATCAACAGCATCATTTGTCGCCCTATACCCTCCCCGGTCGTCATAGATGTCCAATAACGCGACTAATCGATGAAGTGATCGCTTCGATCCAGCTCTTGTCTTATCCCACGTTGTTATTTGCTTTGATCATAAGGCGGCCAAAATCGAATCGTCGTCAGGTATCTTCGTATTAGGCCGGTCCAGGCATGGTGAAGACGCAAAGAAAGAAAATAACACTCCCACTAATTCTCCTCAGGGAGCGTGGATGCATCCTCTATCTTCCTTGGTGACTCATCTGTGCCCGCTACCTCGGCCACACTCTTGAAAATAAAGATTAATTCTAATTTCGTTGCTTACGCAGAAAAGTTTCCCATTCATAGCCAGTATTTTTTAGCTGTGTGTGTGATCGACTAAGTGTCAATCATTGTTGCCATTTAACAGTTCAAATCCATGTCAACCCTATGTGTTTCATTGTTCAAAACACCAACGCACAATTCAGATGGCTGTCGACATGAGAAGTAAAATCTTCAATTTTTCCCACGGTGTTTATTCATTAACCCTTCTTATTTTTTTTGGTCACGGATCTGTCAGTATATCGCTCCTTCTATTAAAAAACCTTCTTATGATTACCAGTAACAGAGAGCGTCACAGTAAGAAGGAAAAAAAAACACTTTCTGATTTCTTTTTCCTGGCCACCATTTACCATTCTTACATTTGCTTTGATATTCATTGATAAAAATCGGAAATCCCTGAAAAGAAATTCGACGTCAGAAAATTTAATATTTAATTGCGATTCCGATGTTTCTGGGTTTTCGTCATTGATTATTCGATTGGAAAAATGATCGATTAAGTCTTTTCATCTAAAAGAAATGAAAACGAAATTCTTGGATAACTTGCTTGAAAAGCAAAGTAAAAATACATAATCGAAATATCTTAAATCGGTATAATTATTAAAAGTAACAAAATATGGACATCAAGAATTTTGAAATTTTGAGCAATATATATATATATTATCTACAGTTTTAATGCACGTGATATGTGACTGACCAATGATATCTACCCTCCCCATCAAAAAAAAATAATTAAAAATACCAAAGTTTCTGTCTTTTTGTCTATTTTTTCAATCTCTGACGAAGATTTAATAATAGGGAAACATGTTAGATTGATATACTTTTCCTATTTGTTCTTTATTTTATCATCCTGTCGGATTCCGATCCATATTTAATCTGCATTTGATCTTGAACCTTTTTTACGTATTAGAAGAATACAATAAACTACCTACAATGTATCAATGGCCTGTATATATAAATAGGGTCGTAGCTGACTTTTGTACGCCGCATAGGGGCTTTTGGAAGGCTAGCGTTTTAAAATTTTCTAATAAATTATCTACTGCGATCAACTGTGTACCGACATTTAATGGTTGAGTTTTTTTAATCATTTCACCCCCAGCCAGGCGATAATGCCACTAAGACGCCAGGAGTTAATGAGAGTGAAGGAGGATTAGAAGACTTTACTGAGTAGAAAGGACAATAATAGAACAAGCCTCAGAAAAACAAGATGTTGATTGACGTTGCATTTAAATTTGTTTGAAGGTGTCAGGGAAGCAAGACACTGGAAGAGATTTCCAGAAGTGAGAAGTGCGAGAAAAGAAACTATAAAACTTACGGTTACATCTTACTTTTTCAGCAACAAAACGATGTGACCTAAATGCCAATCTAGTAAGACGCTTAAAGTCATACTGTCGAGGTGGCAAGGAAGAGAGTTCATTAGAACAACTACTATGAAAATATTTGCAGAAAAAAAGGGAGGGAAGTGGGTAAACGACTGAAGTTGAGATGCCAGGTCAGGAAGGATAACATTACAGATCCTTTTTCGGATTTTGTCGAGGATCTCTAGATATATTAGAGGAGCTTCAAATTAGATATGACAACAATATTCAATGCTCGGACGAATGGTATATTTATAAATGTGCAAGATGGATTTTACCGAGAGAAATTATTTGACACGATACAATGAATAAAGGTTCTTAGGATCAGACCTCAGCAATTGATTCAATATAATAATTCCACTTAATATCAGTGGAAAATGTGAGACCAAGAAGAAGCAATGAGTTGCTCTCCTGGAGGCTGGCATTAATCATGTTGATGGAAGGAAAAATATAAATCTCTGTGATGACTAAAAGATAATACGGAAATCCAAAAAAAAAAAAAAAAAAATTCTGTAATCTTGTATAAAGATATGATATGGTGAAAGTGCGGATAAGTTTTAGAGGCATTAAAATTTATAAACCATATCTTGCGACAGCTGACAGCTGATTAGAGATCATTTTCGAGGGCAGCTGCTACTTTGTCGGACCTATCGAACTATCGAAAGAAATAATTATGTCATGAACATAAATTCCGAATTGGGAACTGATGACATCGGGAAAGTCATTGAAAAGATAAGAAACAACGAATATCCAAGGATATTGACCTGCTGGACTCACGGATTAATCTGGAAGGATTTAGAAGCCTGGCCTTTCAACCCAACCTTCATCACACGATTAAATCAAATATTTGGCCATAGGCACCATAGCTGTGGAACTTGTAAAGAAGGCCAGCATACCAAACCCTGTCAATCGCCTTCAAGATAGTCTCAGCGTTTTTATATAAATCTTGATAGATAAATTCAGTGATAACCGGTGTTTGTCCAAGAGAAATAAAAGCCATATTGTTTATTTGAAAGAAGGCCGTGTGAAGTGAGATGCTTAAAGTCTTTAGAACTTTGACAAAAAGGTAAAAAAAAACTAATAGGATGATTATTCGAGGGATAAGACGGTTCACCAGAGTTTTTGAAGACATGAACTAAAGAAGAGAATTTCCAAGAAGTTAGGAAGCAAGAAACAACAAGGCGCCTCGTCTCTTTTATTGTTTGGGCGCGTTTAATCGCAATAGAATAAGATTATTGTATTATTGTTGTTATCATTGCTGTATTGTTATAGAGTTTTTTTAAGAATTGATTTTATATCCTTGTCGAAGGCCTTTGTTTATGTGTTGCTACTGTTATTTTCTTTAGCGGCATATCAATCTTTATAATGCCAAGATCTAAATATTTTGTACACATTTTTAATTTTCTTTTTGGAGATAATAATTGTTTTAATGATATAAGCCTTACTCCGTTAGTTAAATGCCCTCACGTGATACACGCTTGGGCGATCATGACTCTTTCGATTAATAACTGACTAGGCAGAAGATTCTTCTCACAATAGATTGCCATTTCTTTCTGCAATAGACTGGTTGCCAACTACCCTTTCCTTCTTATGGGTTAAAGAACAGGACAGACTGTGTTCTCTAGCCTTCTTTGGTAACCAGTTTAGCGACGGTAATTAGACAAAAACATTCACTCTTCACAGGGATGAGATGGCCGGTCAAAACGCAATAAAATCTGTTACTTTTTAACTTAAGCAATAATTGGAGTAGGTACTTTTCTATGCCCCGTTTTATAAAAATGTGACACCAAACGAGTATAAACTTTTTCTTAATTTTCTTTACAGAGACGCTCTTAAGAACATTCCTTTCTTTCTTTCAGGAACATTCCTTGAAATTTTCTCTACCCAAAAATGTTCCTGATAGAATTTTTTATTCTATCTAATTTTGTTTCACTCTCTTGCTTGTCTATTTTCTCAACCAATTTAGCACTTTTAGTTTTGTTCGTCTTCACACGACGACCCTTAACCTAATAACAATGCCAGTAATAATTTTAAGTGCCCTTGTTATCGCATAATATCAGATAATTTGAAATATGATCAACTGGCAGTTCACTTTCTTATCATTTTGTTAAAATTGATTCACAAGAAACTTCCACATATCATCCACATATAAACATTTCACTGATGGAGCAATTTCACAAATTTTAAATCCGCCATCAATCTCATCTCTATCTATAAAAGGCAGGATGTGTGTGTGTGTGTGTGTGTGTGTGTGTGTGTGTGTGTGTGTGTGTGTAACGAATGCAAGGCCGCAATTTTAGACGGATTTGCACCAAAATTTACATGCACATGCTCCAAGTTAGTGGAAAGGTCAAGACTGACTTTGCATTTCCCAACTTCCATCGATAGTGGAAATAATCGATTTTTTCATGCTTCTACGGCAGTTTTCATGTAATTTGCGGCCATTTCCTACTGGCCAGAGTGAGAGCCTATAGCTGGCTGCCACGAATAGGCAGGAAGATTCTATTGGCTAACGTGAGAGCCAACAGCTGACTGATATGAATGTTAACTAGCATGCAAAAAAAAAAATCGACAGCTGCATTCGTCACAAGTGGGAAAAATTTAAATCTGCATGGAACTTTACTCCAATTGGCACATTCGCTTGCTTAAATTCAACGTTGATTCTGATTCCGCAGAACTGGGTTGGGTGTGAAAAAGTATTTGTTGTTAACATTCTTTTTTCATTCAATTATTCCAGTTACGAGTCCTTTTTTAAAGCTGATCGTTTTGTGTTCATTTTGTTTAGTTCTTTTTTCGTAACAGATTTAATGTTTAGTATAGAGCTTAGAAAAACTCGCAGTGTGAGATAGGCAAGACGTAAGGCATGTAACAACATCAGCACGGCAAAGGGCACTCCTTTAAAGGCAAGGAAGGGAAAAAAAAAAAGTCAAGTGATAGCGATTGCTGTATGAGTCGTACGATTTTTGAATCAAGCACGGGCAACGCCGGGCCATGCTGCTAGTCTATCATAAAAAAGAGCATATCCCGTAAGCAGAGAATCGTTTCTCTGCAACTTTTCATAACAAAAGTGATGGAATAAGAGGAGAAACGATCAAAAAGAGAAGCAATAAATTTTAGCTTGATGACAGTAGTTGAAAATTGTCACCTCGAAAGACTTATATATGTGAGCAAAGAAGCACACATTAAAGGAATAATATTATAATTATTTAGCAAAGATGTCAGACATCATGATTTACCAAGATTTATTCAAATGCCAGGACCATTTCTGGAAAAAGATCTTATCTGATGGAGAAAATCTATGTATGAAAATATGTGTTTTAAAATGTTAACTTGATCAAAAAATGCAGTCAATATCAGAGAAATAAGTCATATGCTTTTATGATAACGCATGATAGGTTGGCTTAATACTGGATCGCTCTGAGGAAAACGAAGATGTCAAAGTAAAATTTATGAATAGAAACGCGTTGAATTTCGTCTGGATAAGTGATCATAATTCAAGTCAATTATGTCATAATATAATTTGTGAAATTGACCAACCTTTGAACAATGAAAGGCATTCAAGAAAATATATTTGATGAAAAATAGGTTCAGAAATCATTGTCTAGGTGTATTAATTTCAATGGTGGGTTTACTAAGCATCGAATAAGAATATTTCAATTTTTATGAGTGAGAAATAACGGATGGATTTATCATTGAGCAAAATATAAATCCTGAATTCAACTGTTTACGTTACTTGCCAAGATTTTGAAAGAGGTCTAAAATTTGATTTTTTTGGAAGGTTTTAAAACTTTTGTCAACTAAGAATCACGCAACTGTTGTAAAATAAATATTCCAACGTTTTTCACAAGGTAAGTCACCGGATGATCCTAATCAACTTTAATTTTGATTCTATTGCGAATAGTTTAGATTTTATGGGCGGCAAAACAAGCACGAAAAATCTGCAAGATAACAATTTGCCCCATTTTTAGTATCCTATAACTAACACTGTAGAAAATAGAAATAAAATAAAAACATAGGTGTATTTTCGTCATGCATTAGACGATAGGATTACCTAATATCACCTTGATGACTTCTTAGAATGTAGAATTATGAAGTGCAAAATTTGGTAAATTGGGTTATTAGCATCAAATATCAAGAGGGCATGACTCCTAACTCAGTGTCTCAGGGTTTTTTGTTTCTCATAGGTGAGCACAAAATACTAAAATTTCATCAAAATCTGAGGTGGTGCCTGTTGGAATTTCTGAAAATTTAGTTTAAGCGATAGGAAATTACGCATATATATATATGTATATATATATATATATATATATTGTAAAAAAGGTCTAAAACAAAGTCTCTGTTTATTTTTTATTGTAGTTCTCGAATTTACGGATATTTTGCAACAATTTTACATACGACGCCCCACTTTCGATTCACTGAAATTCCCGCGTTCTAAGAAATCCCTGAATATAATCAAAACTGACAACATCCAGTTCTAGATAATGGCTGAGAAAAAAACAAAACAAAAACTGAATAAACATTACAAACAATTTATCCACAATTTTGATTTGGGTTGAGATCTTACGCTAAAATTGGGAACATACAACAATAAAAAAATTAACCAGGCACACTCTGACGGTGGAATTTTACAAAAATTGTTTAAAAGAAGTCTTCCTTCCTACATATATATATATATATATATATATATATATATATATATATATATATATGAATATAATCCACAAAAGAATGGGTTTGTAAAAAGAAATTTCAAGTCTTGGAACAGTCTACTCAAAGTTCAGATTTAAACCCAATTGAAAACCTGTGAGTCAGGTGAAAGAAGGCAGTGAATGCCCAGGTAAAATCGATCAATTGTAGAAATTTTGGCAAGAAGAATGGTCAAAAATCGGCACCCACTACTGCGAGAAAGTTCTTAAAAATTATAGAAAATGACTGTTTGACATTGTAACTTCAAAATGAGCAGCCATCAAATATTCAATGTTAGGGTTCACTTACTTTTGCACAGTTTACTTTTTAATTTTTAATTAATTATCTAATGATTATTTAAGCTTTTTAAAAATCTCTGAAAGCGATTGTAATTGATTGGTTTTTCATAATTAATATATAGTTTAATTAAGATTTGTTGATTATCTGGAAAAAAGAGACAATTTTTAAAAATATTAACTCAGGGGGTTGACTTTTGCACAGCACTATTTGATGAATGCCACTTCTTTACAGAAGACGCCCATCACTTCTTATTTTTAGCGTTAAACTATATTTTATCATATATATATATATATATATATATATATATATATATATATATATATATATATATGGTAAAATATAGATATAAGGTATTTTATGTTTCTAGATTAAAGTATTAAATATCAGGTATAGAGCGTATGTAAATATAAAAGTGTAGGTTGACGTCAACACCCCGAGGCGACAGTCTTCAGGCCATATCCAAGTTATTTGATACAGTTCCTTTTCTTTGGGATTCTATAGCACCAGTCCATAAGGTTCGAAGTAGAATGGTCCTCACAAAGACCTACAGGATTCATTTGTTCATTAATCATTGATCTGAAGAAGTGGCTGTAAATTCGTATCAATATGAGTTTCTACTCGACATAAAGTGGGGGATCAGTTTTCTACAGATATTAAGTAATAAACTGATCCCCCAGTATTACTAAATATAATGTCTGAACGCTCGTATCCGAGTATGCCTTTTTTTCTGCTCAGGCACATTTGTATTTGTTCAACACCCACAGAGACTAGCTGTTGTTTACACTGCAGCATTGTTGAGCGGACCGCAGTTATAGTTTCTGGGACAGAGCGCATCATCTGGCGTGATCATCATCCTGATCAAGGCCTGTACACTCAACCCCTCGGTCAGGATTGTGACTTTGTGCTAGCACAACAAGGCTTGGGTCAAATCAGGTAAGGTTTTTTGGTACTTTCTAATGGTGCGTCACGCTGTGGTCGCTTCTTGAGACCGATAACACCAAAAAGTCACACTTCTGACAAATTGATCATGGTGAGATTTGATCTCATGCTCGGGAAGCGAACGCTCTAACCACGCACCCATTACTAAATATGTGCATATCATAACAGGAAACTATATTGAAAGTACAAACATGTATAAACCCAAAGATATCACGTTATTTTTTTCACGATAAACTAGCATATAAATAAACGTATAATATTCATGTGCGTGTTTTTGTGAACATGTGTGTGCGTGTTTTTGTGTGAGTGTATCTTTGTGAGCGTATGTGTGTGTGTTTGTGTGTGTGTGTATGAGTGGGTGGTCACAGATGGACAGCCTGAAAATAAATGGTGATGCTTATCAAATAGAGGCATCATCTTCCCGAGCCGGAGGATGGAGACGGCACTGGCGGTTATACGAGTGGTTGGAGAGGTTTTGGTATTGACGTCATGACCACTTATCTGTAATCGTAATCAAATGATGTGTGTCGAAGTCGAGGCGTGTGACAGCGCGCGCCTTCTCCCGGACCTCGATAGAACTGTACTAATGGAATAACAATGTGAAGAAAGGGTAGTGACTCCGGTGAGAGTTTCATTAAACACGAAGTTAATTTTGAGGAGATGTTTTCCTCTTCATTCGTCTTTGATTGTGTGCATGTGTGTTTATTTTTTGTGAGATATGAATATGTTGATGGACAAATAGAGATACAAGCATCTATCTATCTATCTATCTATCTATCTATCTATATATCCCAGTCTCCATATCTATCTATCTATCTATCTATCTATCTATCTATCCCATATATATCCCTATCTATCTATCCATATATCCCATCTATCTATCTATCTATCTATCTATATATCCCAGTCTCCATATCTATCTATCTATCTATCTATCTATATATCCCAGTCTCCATATCTATCTATCTATCTATCTATCTATATATCCCAGTCTCCATATCTATCTATCTATCTATCTATCTATCTATATATCCCAGTCTCCATATCTATCTATCTATCTATCTATATATCCCAGTCTCCATATCTATCTATCTATCTATCTATATATCCCAGTCTCCATATCTATCTATCATATCTCTCTATCTATCTATCTATATATCCCAGTCTCCATATCTATCTATCTCTATCTATCTATCTATCTATCTATCCCATCTCCATATCTCCCATCTATCTATCTATCTATCTATCTATCTATCTATCCCTGTCTTGGTTATGATGATAAACTACATCCATGTCCAGGGTAAGACGATAAACTACGTCCAACAGCAAGGCCTCTGATCAGGAGGTTTTGAGGAGCGTGAAACCCCCTCTTAATTGCTGGCGTTCCCAGGTCCACCCTGACCCAGGGTGGTAGTACCTGTTAGAGTCCCAGCTTTGGGCAAATAGTTAACCCCGAAACTGAGGATAAAAAGCATTATAAAAGTGTAAAAATAGGTTTGTAAAAGATTATTACTAGAAATAAATTTTTGAAAAAAAAACAAAACAAAAAACAAACTATTACCAGCAATACGTTTTTGAAAAAAAATATTACCAGCAATACGTTTTTGAAAAAAAATATTACCAGCAATACGTTTTTGAAAAAAAATATTACCAGCAATATATTTTTTAAAATAATATTACCAGCTATACATTTTTGAGGAAAAAATATTACCAGGAATAGATTTTTGACAAAACAAAATATTACCAGGAAAAAAAGTTGTCGGCATTAAATAACCCATTGAGATTGATATGCCGTAAAACACAACGAACCAAATCAAATATATATGCATACATACACACCTTTTTTTTTTTTTACCAAACTATCGCTATGAATCTATTTCAAAATTTTATTGGCATTAAATGACCCACTGAGGTTGATATGCCATAAAACAAAACAACCAACCAACAAACCAACTTTCTTTCTATCTATCTATCTATCTATCTATCCCTCAAGTGGTTGACTTTCCTACGCTTTTCCCCAGTAACCCGGGCGGTAACTCTTCCCTTCTCGATCTCTGTTTTACCCTCATCCTTGATGCTTGTCGTTCTACGTAGCCCTGTCCTCTTGGCAACTCTGATCGCGCGGTGGTGTCTGTTAACATCTCCTTCCAGACCCAAAATGAAACAGAATATCTCTGTTATCAACGCGAAGACTGGGACTTGTTCCGTGATTTCCTTCGCGACGACCCTTGCAAGATGGTTTTTAATCATCCCGTACAAAAATGTGCGTCTGAGGTTTCCTTCTGAGTAAAATCCGGCATCGAGGTTTTTATCCCAGCAAGAAAATACCAGTTTAAATTGTGCTCATCTCCTTGGTTCTCATCTGCTTGCTCAGCTGCTATAGCCCCATAGGACCGTACCGGTGCGACATGTCTGATTGCAACAGACGTCTCTTTGTCTCTGCTCGTAATGGGTGCAAGTGTGCCCTCAATGGAGCAACGTTACTGTTTGCTGATAGAATGAAACAACGTATTGCATCTAGCAAGATTGGTTCCAAAGATTATTGTCGGCTCTGCAAGAGTGCTGAACTACAGCAAATACCTAATCTCTCATTTACTCAATCAATTCGAAGTCCTAATATCCTTAGCTGATAAGGCTGAATGCTTTGCTCGGAAATTCTCATCCAATTCAACACACGACCCATCCGTGTTACCCACACCTAATTTCCCTCTAGAACTGAGGCTTTACTGAGTGAGATGTGCTTAACCCCGTCGATGGTATTAGAAACCATCACTAAATTAGACTCTCATAAAACAAGTGACGGGATACCAGTCGTAATCCTAAAGAAATGTGCTGGCTCCTGGTCTCTCTAAACTATACAATGATTGCCTCGCCGATTCTGGCTTTCCATCCTGTTGGAAATCCTTCTCTGTCGCCCTAGTATTTAAGAACTCTGGAGACCCTTATGACCCATTTAACTACCGTACTATCAGTCTCCTACCACGCTTCGGCAAAGTCTTATAACAGCGAATCTCGAGCTGTTTCTCTTCATCAATGATCTTCCTGATGTTATCAGCTCTCAAGTAAGCATCCACGCAGACGATACTCCCGTTGACTCCTGTCTGAATTTTAAATCCGGCATTACTGCCAGTTCACCAGGCCGTTGGTCTTGAAAACAACCTCTAATTTGTTGTTGACAGGGGCAGGTAATGGTTGGTGAATTTTAATGCATCCAAAACGAAACTTCTGTCACTATGGCCACTACAGAGAAACCTCCTTGCCTGCTATCAGCATGGCTGATGCTCGACTCCTCTATAATGAATCAATAGCTGCATCTACCGCAAGGAAAGTTGTTTTACTGTGTCGCGCCAGAAGGCTTTTATCATCTGAGTCCATCCTTCACATCTAAAAATCTACCATTCGTCCATGCATGGAATAATGTTGCCATATATGGCCTTGTGCTATTCATCTCGTGGTTGGACAAATTCCAAAAAACGGATATGCACTGTGATCGGTTCTGACTCCAGTCACTTTATCATCGACGTAATGTGGTTTCTTTTCTATAAATATTTTCGTGGCATCTGCTCTGACGAGCTATTTTCACTGGTGCTCTGACAGTATGAATTTAAGCGTGGTACTAGGTAGGTATCTCGATCCCACTTTTTTACTGCCAAAACAGTTAAATGTGGCCAAATTCTACCCCAACAGCTTCTTCTCTCGCACTTCCCAACAGTGGAACTCCCTTCCTTTTACTTGCTTCCCTGATAACTATAATCTTCAAAAATTCTTCTTTTTATCCTTTCCTTAATCTTCCCTATACCCAGTCTTTTCCTTTACTTCCAATCTCTGTAGCCCCTTGCGTACTAGTGGCATCCGTCTTGCTTGGGGTGAAATGCATAAAAAATCTATCTATGCATGTCCAATTCTATCTCTATATATTTTTCTCTTTCTCCATATCTATTTTCGTCTTTTATATCTATCTATCTATCTATGTGTGTGTGTTCTTTCCACTTCTCTCTCCCACACGACTTTTTTATTTTTAAATTTTAATCATTGTGCATTTTTTTTTACGCCGATACATGCTTGCAAGTATCCAGGCTGCTTGGGGATGAGTGTCTTTTATCGAGACAATCTCTTTTAACAGCTTACTAACCAAGGCTAAAGACTTACTATCTGACCAGTAGTTGTAGACGTGGAACTACGTACTAGTACAATTATTGACGAATCTCGGACAGTTTCGTCTACTCGATTTTTTTTCCATAGGGTTTGGGTTAACTCGTGGTATATAATTTCTGTTATATTCTAATGGTCTCCCTAGATCGATATGATCAAGAAGTCTTCTCCTCCTTCACTAATCAGCCTTAGTAAGATTCGGAACGTAAATGCTCTCATCATTCGACTACTAGAGTATCAGAGCGTTAGAGCCAACTATTAAAAAAAAAAAGAGAAAAAAAAAGAAGATTGTAAGTATAAAGAATTAAATAAAATTAAACCAGTCGGGCTGCGTAGATCTTAGCACTATGTGCTGCAGACACTCTTAATAGGCAATATATTTCTATAAATAATCTTTTAAAAATCTCTAATGACTTGTTTTTCAAAAACATTTTTTATTATTTTTATTTTAACTTATTGCTTTCAAATGCCCATTTTAAATAATTTATTCCATACAGTATAAGCTTTTTTTAGCATAATGTATCAATTTAAAAAAAGGCAAAATAAATTTAATCCGACCTTAAGTCGGTGAAAATCAAAGCGTCGTATAGAGGGTCGAAGTGAGGAATATGACTAGGAATGATGGGTGTTGAGGAAATATAATATCAATCAGCAGCCACTTACTGACCCAATAAATTAAGCTAAAAATTCACAGATACATAAACACACTAGCACATAGACATGTATACAAACACGCATTCGTGATTTAACATAACCATTATTTAAAAAAAACAAAACATATATACTAGAGATTATTAAAAATCATATTTGTTAGAGTAAAGGAATCATTTTAGCATCTAAGTTATACCAATATTTTGTTAAATATTGTGATGAGCCCGACAAACATTGATGACCAAGTGTCGTTACTGATATATATATATATATATATATATATTATGAAATGGACAAAGTTCGACAATTATTTTAAGACATTTTTATGTTTATACATTATTTTTATAGATAAATTTTTTTTTAAGTAAATGCTGTTTTATAATAAACAGTATTTATAACATTTATTGGATGACGAATATTTTTTATGAAAATTTCTCGGACATTCAGGCCGGTAAATGTTATAAATACTTAAATAAAACAGAGCATTTATTTAAATATTTGTATCTATAAAAATGTATAAACATAAAAATGTCTTTATATATATATATATATATATATATATATCTAAATGACCTAACTCGACATGATCATTACTGGTACTGGTTCCTCCATTACATAAAAACATTAAAACATCGTGTCCTATCACATGCAACGAAAGAGAAGATTTTCTGTCCTCATTGACCTTTGTATGCATGATGATGATAATTATTTTTTGCTCTTAGTTCCTGGACTGCTAAAGTCGCGTATACGATATTGCCACATCCAAATTTCGTCACGTCTACTCCCCTGATTGTACCCTGTAAAGATTTAGTAGATGTTCGGGTTTTTGTTACTAATACCTGAACAGGTAAGAAATAGGTAATTGATATACAAATCTTCACACACACTCTTCCTTGACGCCTGTAAAATTTGACCAAGAAAGTAAAAACCTTTTTCTGCTACAGATTTGGCTAGAATGTTATGGGATAGTGATTTATCCAGATACTTGCTAACCCACTCAGTTGAATCTTAATCGTAAAAGTTGAATGGGAATGCAACAGGTTTTTGTCTGTTATTGCCTAGCGTTGAAACACCGGTTTCTATATGATCAGCGAAGTTACGCAAAGTCGAGCCTGGTCAGTACCTAGGTGAGTCACCGTTTGGGGATACCAGGTGCAATAAGTTTCGATGTGTGGATCGTGTAATGGATAATGGCTCAAAATTGTTAATCGGAGATCCGGGTTCCAATTCCGGTGGGGATCATTATATTCACTTAAGCGCAAATACTCTTGGGGGAACGTATGACTCCACCTCTTCTCCCCTCACCTCTTCTCATGAACTTGTTGCCAACCTGGTGTAGAAATTCCAGTGCAACCTGACATTTAATTTATATTTGAAGGGAGAAGAAATGTCTTCATCCTTATTCCGAAGGCATTAGTGTGAAAAGGACACACCCTAACTCAATCAGGATTTGAACTCATCTCACTGATTCCATCTTCCACAATTACTCAGCAGGATTTAAATATCAAAAATGTATACTCGGCTTTACATTAATAATTATCTACAGAAAGATTGTTCGGTGTCACATTAATTTCTTATTATCCATGTTATCATTCTCCAATCGCATTCTTTAACACACACATACACATACGTATATACAAAAATTTTAAGAAGTTGGTGCAACAGGTTCTTTTTCCTTTATTTAGCTTTCTGTTAAACTCTTCTAATCATAGGGGATAACTTTGTCTCTTACACCCACATCACATTGAAGCACAGGTTCTCGTATGATCACCAAAGTTACGCAACGTCGAGCCTGATCAGTACCTGGATGGGTGGTGTAATTGATAACGACTCGGAATTGGAAATCGGGCAGCCGAGTTTCGATTCCAGTTGGGTTTGTTATATTCACTTACGCACAAATATCCTTAGGAAAGGCATGAATCCACCGCTTCCCTCCTCAGCTATACGTTAATTAGTAAATAATCATGGTTTAGTGATACAAATATCACTAGACCATTATTATGTCCAGCAAATATTCTTAAAGCAAAAATATTTTTTGGCTTTAAATAACCTGCAGAAGTTTGATAAGCCGTAGAAAACGAATAAATCAAATACTAACTAGCTTGATAAGTTATGGTAAAGGTTATCTAGGAGTGAAAAGTTGCTTTTTCTTAGTACCTGAACAGGGAAAGTTATTTGTTGAAATGCTCATTCATTCAATATCTAGACTCTAGAATGTAAAGGTTAACTTGGAGAATAACGGTTTTTTTGTTGTTGCTGCGGCAAGAGTTGCAAAAGATGGCTATGGAATTGTTGTCATCTCTGTACTCTATCATGCACTCTCTTTTCTATCAGATATCTTGACGTACCAGGATGTGCAGGGAAGCGTATTCATGCCTTTATGAATTGTAAATAAACACGGCGGATGCATGGGTAGTGCACCGCATATCGGTGCGGAAAAGGTACCGACAAGCCGAGTTCAAATTCCGGGCCATTCTTTTCAGTTTCACAAAAATGCCTTTGCAAAACCCATTAACCCATTCTCCTTCCAACTATGGGTTAAATAGCAGGTTTAATTGGGATTCCGAGCTTTGGTTGGCAACAAACCTAAAAGGAGTAAATCTGAGTTCCAAACCAGGGAAAAAGCAATGGGAAAATACTTCATTATCTTTCCCAAAATTGCATGGTAATTCGTAGTTAATTAAAAAAAAAGGAATATGTGGAGAGCTATGATCGCTTACATCCTAAAGGGACATGTCATTATTTAAAATGTGAAGTCTCAGCCGGTATTTTAACTCGGTTTGCCTAGTTCATTTTTCATGTCTGTAATACACCACTCTTTCGCATACTGTTTTCAGTATGGCGATAGTAACCGTTCTTAGCTTTTACATAACTCTGGCCGAAAATATTGTATACCAAAACGGTTGAAGATCAACCAACTTCCTCAATCAAATAGAAATCTTCAGTTGCAGTTCACATTCTTTTACTTCCCAAAAAGTCACATGGTACTTCGATAATTGCTGTATAAACACACCTGGTGTTTTTCAACACAGAACTAATGACTTCATAAAATAATTAGGTGCGCACTTCTTGGGCGTTTTCTATTTTACTTTTATATTTCGTTAATCAGCAGATTTTTCAAATTTCATTAATCTTTTTAATTCATAATATTTTTTAAAGGCACTTACGACTTTATACGCTCATTGTTCATTATATATATATATATATATATATATATATATGTACTAACGTTCAAAAATCAAATAGAATACCGACAAAATCTTTGCTGAGAATTTCTATTATAAACCTTACAGGAAATTTAAAATATTTGGAGAGACACCCTGAAAGCACAAGTTATGCTGAAAAGTTCAGGAGTAGCGTTACTTCTGAGAAAATGAGAATTCTATTTGGAAGCTTTTCTTGCACTGACCTAGAACTATTCAGAACCTGATATGTTTGGAATCACTTTTTCCATTTCTGGAAGCGATATTTTTCCGCAAGAAAATCGCGTGAACCCCCCCCCCCCGCCTATATATGTTAAGCCGATGTGTCCATGATGTTGAACCATCTTTTTGTGTCTATTTATTAAAAACAATGTAGTATTTATGAAGTTTTGGATATTCCAAAAGCTTTTTTCCTTCTTGATGGTATTGTCATTATTTTTTTTTCTTTTTTGATTTTATCACAACGTATCGGCTTTATTTATTTATTTATTTTTTTTTATTTGATTTATTTTTCGGCTTTCAAGATAAATTACTAGAATTCAGAACGAAAAATTAGGTTTGAAAGGAACTAAATGTTGCATTTCATACCACTGGAAGTTGCAAAGTAATGCAGTTAGATTGAATTCAAATGTCTAATTCTATTGTTCTGTCTTTGTTTCTATTTATTTCAGATCAAGTTTCGTTCACCTTCCCACATTGTGAAATAAAATGTGTCGAAGAACGAAAAAAAACATCAGACAATTTTTACCAAATAACAATTCAAATATGTAGATTCTCTTATAAATTATGTGGAATAACGAACAAACATAATTTCTGAACTTTTATCAAATTAGATGGAACAAAAAGAATATATTTTATTCTTGATTATTTGAAATGAGTAAAACAAATGTTGCATATATATTTTTCTCGCCAGAAACTATCTTACATATTTATAAGTCTACCATTCGTCCTTGTTTTGAATATTTCTGCTACATCCGGTCTGGTTCTCTTGCTGTATATTTAGAGATTCTTGATAAAATTCAAAGAAGAATCTGCCCTGATCATTTAACTGTTGAAATGGCTAGATGTAACCACAAGTTCTATGCTAACAGTTTCTTCTATCACACTTCTCTCTCGTGGAACTCTTCCGTCTTCTTCCTTTCACGATAAGTTTGATTAAAAAATTTAAATGCTATGTCAATTGTTATCTTCTGTCTTTTTATTCTTTTATTGTCTTCTCTCCTTAATAGTAGTTTTCTTATTCTCTAATACTCAGTGACATCTTGCGTCCTAGTTAATAAGCGGACGCTTACCAGAGACAAGATCTCCATAGAAGACTGTCTTTGGTAGGCAATTGTCATCCATTCAGTCCACATGACCAACCCAGCGTAAATGATTTTTAATTAACAGATTCTGTTCTAAACTAGTTGATCATATAGCTCCAGTAATCTGGTGTCTGGTGTGAATGAGTTCCGCATCGAGGGTCGGCTGAAAAGGTCATAGGCTGACAAAGAAATTCTCACGGAGACCGAATTTATTTTTCATCATAGTTCCCCTTCAAGTCCACACACCCGTTCCATCGTTGTTGTAATGCTTGGATCCCTATTGGTCAAAAATCAACAGCAGATATGACGTCATCATCACTGCAACACTGGTTCCCAGCCAAGTCTTTTTTCATGTTTGAGGGGGGGGAACAGATGGTAGTTAGATGAGGCGAAATCTGGAGAATAGGGAGGGTGATCAACCAGTTCAAATCCACAGTCACACACAACAGCCATTGAAACCAAGGAAACATTGTTCTGACGAAACAAACCCCTTTCATCAGTGTTCCCGGGCGTTTGGTCTTGATAGCCTTTCGTAATTGCCTCAGCAAGTTAGCATTGTACTCTTTATTGATGATGTGGCCCTTCTGAAGATGGTCAATAAACAATCCGTTTTGCGGATTAAAAGTCCTTGGCCTTCTTTGGAGCAGATGAGGTGAGGTGTTTCCCAAACATGTGTTGTCTCTTTGTCCCTGGCTCAAAATGATGAAGCCAACACACATCATGGATTAAGATGATTGTAATTTCTAGGGCGCATAATGAGGAAAGAGGGCTTAGAAAATTTGACACTCACAGAAAATATTGAAGGCAAAGGAGTAGGGAAAGATTTTCCTGTTGCCCGTTCATCTTCCTCCCCGGTTATTTTCGTGTTTCCTGTTTAGGTGTGGGTTTCCGGTTCCTTAATTTTTTTTTATTCTCTTTCACTCGCAGTAGGCCCCTTGTGTCTTAGTGGCATTGTCGCCTTGCTCGGGGTGATTTACTAAAAAATAGAGGTAGAGAGAAAAAAAACCCAGCGCCTAATCTACCTAACGAGCTCGTGTAAATGGGTGACAGATGAAGGTTTAGGAGAGATAAGAAAAAAGCAAAATTTATTAAGAGCTACAAAGGACAGGAAATTATGGAGAGCCATGATCGCCAGCATTCTGAAGGGACACAACATATAGAAGATTCTGATGAGTGATTGCTAGAAAACAGTAAATATTTAAAAAAGGCATATGGCTTTGTATTAGGCGAAGTAAAACTTTATTAATGAAAAATCGACGAAGCGATCTTCTGACTCGGAGATAGGTAAGTAAAAGACATACGAATACTCCAGCTTATTGCTGTTGAATTACTCTGGTAAAATTACATTTGGAATTCTAATTTAGGCTTCTTTGAAAATATTTTTAACGTTTGTAATTATTTAAGTGAGCCAATTCTATATTTTTAAAGCAATATTAATTAAAACAACGAAAGGGACATTTAATGTAATTGTATCTTACAAATCAGCACAGGTTTCGTGAAAATATCATGGAAACTGCCCCGTAAAGATTCATGAGGAGATAGAAGAATGGCAAACGCAAGGTAAATGAGGGTCTTTAGAGTGAGGTGATTCTGAAAGTACCAGTATTCCTACCATTAAATATTATTGGTGGTAACAAGCTTAACAACATTAGATATGGAGAGGGAATGTTGTTGAGAGCAGACACTGAGTGAAAACAACAAGAATTTCTACAGAACGAAGTAAAGCCAGAATAAAGGACTAATCAACTGCATGAAGAAAGAATACATGGCTGTTAGCAAAAGGAACAGCCAAATAAGCAAATTACATATTGCAGTTACCGAAATCAAACAGCTGAAACAATTTAGATATCTGGGAAACGTGTTAACAGAGGACGGAAAGTGCGACACGGAAATCCGCATTGGGATAGCGAAAGATGCCTTCCAAAAGCATAACATATTATTATGATACAGGAAAACAAAAAAAAAAAAAAAAAAGAAGAGTACTGAACTGTTATGTAATACATTATATATTTGGGGCTAAGCTTGGCTGCAGGAGTTGACGGAAGGTTATTGTTGATAGTCAACGGTCTTCGGGACTCTACTCCGAATTTTCTGACGGGATTTATTTCCCGAGCTCTTTCCGTGTTTGTATATGGCCACAAGGCAGCCGATATTTAAAATCGAGGGTTCCTTCCCTTAAATGGACTGCATTCCTTCCTAGGCTAACGAATTTCATCTACACGAATCAGAAATTAAATTTGAAAAAACAGTCCAATGATAAAAACTGGACGATTTTTCTAATTTCAAATCGCACCTAACCGAGGCGTTCTTTCAGAATTATGATTTGAAACGAAGATTTGAATGACTATTATTATTATTTCTATGAATATTATAAACGCTATAACTATGAATATTATTATTATTATTATTATTATTTCTATGAATAATATTATTAACACTATAACTATCAATATTATTATTATTATTATTATTTCCATCAGTGTTTAATGCCCTTCATTTGGATCGTGTCTGTGCGGCCATAAGGGTGTGCTTATGGTCTGGGAAGCGTACGGACTTTTTATATAATCACCTGAAGAGGTCACTCTGGTCTCACCACATGAGAGGACAAAAGGACTGGATTTCGACCAGACAGTGCGCTACCATTATCTCGCGAGATAAACGGATGCCTATACTTTAGTACAATTTCTGTGAGGAATTAGCTCGACCGTATCAGCAGATGTTCATCGATGTGTTGTGCAACGTCATGACTGCCAAATTGGCTCAATATTATTTTGTTTTGTTTTTTCCCTATTCATTATTCATTGCTTTGTGACCGAAGTTTATTTTAATGCAAATAGCAGGAAGTTGAAACCTGGTCTAATGCCGTTCTCATGCATTCTTTGCCGTTTACAAGTGTCTCTTCAGCATTTCTCAACGAAGACAACGCAGAAAATTAATGACTTTGCTCATCAACCGATTTAAAAAAAAGCATCTTAATATCTTCTGCTTAAATTGTTTTCTTTCGTGAAAGATGATGAAAAGAGCTGAAAGAGAAAGAGTAGAGAGAAAAAAAAAGGTAATTAATAAGACAAAAATAGTCATTAGCTGGATGTGTGGAAATTCCACGAGTATCCATAACTAAGATTGTACGCTGCTTCAAGTTTCTGCCTTTTTCTTACCATTGCCTGCATCTTCTCATTCTCTCCCTTATCCCTGTCAAACTTCATTGTTTGCTTTTATCTAATTAGTTTCACATGTGAGCAAAGAGGAGGAAATGCTTAAATTTTATTCTATTGTATCCTTTCTCTTATATTTCTTTTGCTCAATCTATCCAAAGAATTTCAATCTATTTTTTAAAATCAATATCACCCCATTCACGGCAGTAAAACCACTAAGACACAAAGGGTTACAGGGTGTGGAAGAATTGGGAACTGAGACATTAATAATGAGCGGGAAGAGGAAAGAGTAATCAAGAGGGCAGTAGATTGACGTTGCATTTAAATATTTGAAGATTAAAGTGGATTGGAAAGCATGGAACCGGAAAGGAGTTCCATAAGCGAGAAGTGCGAGAAAAAGAAACTTTTCGCATAGAACTTACGGTTACATCTAGCGAGATTAAATATAAATTGATGAGATCTCGACGCCAGTCTAGTACTCTGATTAAATTCAAAAACTCAAGGTGCCATAGCGAAGAGCTATTTATTTATTTGTAAAAAATACAAAATATGGCACAAGGCCAAAAAGGGGAATGAAGAAAAGGACAGTCTTCTGTCTTAATTTTAATCTTAGCCAGCCACAAACACTGACTCAAGCATACAACAATATTCCTAACACCAAAACAACGCATTCTTACTTACCTTTCTTACTACAGCCACCATAATACCCCATTGTCTCTATGAAAGTCCCAACTAGTTCCCATATGTATAATTCATTGTCTGTGAGGTGGGGGGGGGAGAGGGAAATAAAATAACAATTTAAAAATCTAAAACCCAATGAATATTTACAAGAATGAACAAAAACAAACAAACAAAAAAACTATATACAAGAAACTAAACAAAATAGTAATCACCCATAAGCCTTGACTGTGGCAGAAACACTCAACCAAACTCATTCAAAACACAATAACAAATACGAAAATCACAGACGAAAGGCGCCCGCATCCACCAGAGAACTGACATCACTGACCACCTAACGAGGGATGGGATGGGGAATTTAACTAAAGAAAAATAAGGACAGAAATAAGAAGGGGCCTATGAGTATACATCTCGTAGCTAAGTTAACTGGACTGCCGAAATTAAGGAGACAAAAACAACCCTAAACTTACCTAATTTCGGACGGGGTTGCCAAAGTTTAATACAGGGAGAATAATATCTTGATGTCTAACCGGCATCAAAGTGCCACTCCAAGCTAGTCCCTTTCACTCGACACAAGCGCGCAAAATTCACCGACCTTTTGCCAAATTATGATAAAGAGAGCCGCCGCTTTTTCGTCCTAATCTTGACTTTAAGCTGTTGCTTAAAGTACAAGATCAGTTAGGAAGAAGTGAATTTCCCATCTCCATAGAATTCCTTCTGACGTGTCGTCCAAATCACGACGCTCATGACCCCTAGCAAGCAAAAGAACACGTAGTGCTCAGTTTTCGTCAACGGCGGTACCACATTGCTATAGACAGAACTGGCCTCATGGAAAAAGAACTTTCCGCGCAGCATGCGAACCATGAGACCTTCAGCAAACTTGCACAACGGCGCTACCACCCTGCAATGAAAGAAGGCGTGACCCAGGGTCTCGACCTTACCATTACAGCAAACGGAGTTTGGAGATTTCTCCAAACACACAGAACAAAGTCTTTTGGCGATCCAGAGGGCCCCAGGAATCACCAGACAGGTGGGTGATGCCTCATCGTTATTGAAGCATTTCAATCCGGGCGCCCAAAGCCAAATTGACCGAGCCTCCTGCTTCGTAAGATCGAGCTCGTCAATCAGCTCATCACGAACGGACCCCTAACTAGCACAAGATATAATGCCCCTCGAGACAACGCCCATAAAGGCGCTTCAGAGCAATACGACACTCGCGACAGAAGTGGAAGCACAGAGGGTCGATAAAAGAGAATCCAGTATATGTGCAAGACACATACTCCCGCCCTCTCTTTTAAGGAAAGATTCTTCTGAGTCCACATTTTGGTGGGGACGTCCAGCAAGTAAGCGTCTCTCTACATTTTCGTCTTTAAGTTGTTATCTGCTTCTTGGTTCTGATTTGTTAAATTTGGACGGTTTTTGGCTACTATACTTTGGTCTGAGATCTTGGTTCTCACCAAATTTTGCTTATTTGCAGTTACCATACTTTTGTTGGGATCCTGACTTTCAATGAAAACTTCCAAATTTTGGTTCTTTTCGGCATCCATCACTAATTCCTTATCTTGTTTATTTTCAGGTCCCTTATCGTGACGGTCTTTGTCCCAAATAGATTTTTTAACCGCCTTATTGGCGCACACTTTTATGATTTTAAAACAAGCTTTTTTTTTTTCCTTTTTACATAAAACGGAAACAGAAAATTAAAATACAAATAAACAAAAAGGATACATATGAATAAATCACAAAGAAAAAAGATTCAACAAAACAAAATGAAACAAAAAACAAAGAGTTAGACGTGCAAGAGTTACTTAAATAGAAAACTTACACAAAAGACAGACGAAAGAAAACGTTAGACTTTAAAAGGGAGTTAAATGTATGGTAAGGGTTAGGGTTATGGCTAGACAAAATAATACAGATAATCAATAATCAGGAAATACACACAAAAACGGTTACACGTGCGAAGACTCAAAAGAAAAAAATCACAAAGTAAGATAGACAAGAAAGGAAGACATTTAACAACAATAAACCATAAGTCTCTTCTTTTTAAAATAATACAACAATAAAAAATAAAACAAAATGCTACAGAATGAAATACGAACGAGAAATATGTAAAAATAAAAAAATTACAAATACAAGATGGCTGCCGTTAAAAACAAATCAGATCAAAAACAGATCAGACATGAAAAATAAAATTAAGAAAAAACCGATAGATTAGAGAAAAAGTTAGAAAATATAGAAGATTTAACAAATAAAAACAAGATCAACAGATATTTAAGAAGGAAAACAAAAAATTAACTAACAAGTAGAAATAATAAATAAAGAAAAAAATGTCGGACGAAAAATCAAAACGTAGAAAATATAAATAAACTATGGTGGGTGGGTGGTACAGAAAATTGAAACCGAAAAAATAAATTAAAAAAAATTAAGATAAAATCAAAAAACTAATAATAAAAGAATGAGGAAAAAGGGGTAAAATAAAAATTGAGGGTGGGTTAATAAAAGATGAAAAAGAAAAAAAAAATCAAACTCAGGGGAAAAACACTAAATAACGTAAGAAAAGGTAAAAATAAAATCAACTTAACGTAAACGAAGATTTATAAATTCAATAAACAGTTCAGAGAGAGATAGAAACACATCTGGTGACAATCACTGGTCGCACACGGTCTGAAAAACCAACGAACTCTCACCACAAAGGTGCCATGGCGAAGACCTCATCTGAACAATTACCATGAAAGTATTTATAGAAAAGACACATTGAGGCAACTATACGGCAGTCGGAAAGTCACTGAAGCCGAGCCACCAGATCAGGACCAATAATATTGCTGATTCTTCTTTGGATTTTATGAAAGCGCCCAAGGTCACAGCAATATTCTAAGTATGGACGAATATATGTCAATTTTTACATGTATTCAGCTTTACCTGTTTTTCAATATTTAATTTAATATTTCTTGATATCCAGCCAGCAAGATTGTCTTAATGTCTTCTTCATCCCTTCCTTCACATTCTACATATATTTATTTTTTCCTTTCACTTGCTTTCCGTTTTGTTGTAATAGGTCTTTTACTTGAGTTCAGTGACTCTTAGAGTAAGTCCAGCTGCAGATTACTACTGTATGTTCTCGGACGACCGCTAAATACGCCTTTTGCTGTCGATATTTATTACGTACAAGTACATAATTATGGCACAAGGCCGAAAAATGGGGAGGGGTTGAGGCTGGTCCACACTAACTATCCTATACCTAGCTAATCCGATTCACGACCCATTCACTCATTACAATTTACCCATTCACCACAAGAACTCGTCCGTCACTAATCAATCCTCCATGCACCATGATACCACATCCTCTCTTGGGGGACCTACAAAACGCGCCCCATGCCATAAAAATTTAATGATGATAAATATTATACATAAAATTCTAATAATGAAGAATGAGAGGGGAGGGAGATGAACCCAATAATAAACTAAATATCAACACAAATCAAATTAAACAGAACTGATGTTAGTAGGACCCGCCCAACCCTCAAAACAGAGAGGCCGCTGTATTCTGCCCATAGGACAAAATCAAGAAGCTCTCTCGCTAAGGGAGTGGGAAAAAAAGGATAAAAAAAATCATGCGAGCATAGGAAAATATAAAGTTGACCCAGTCGAGATAAAAGGGATACGCCTTTTGCTGTCCCCCCCCCCTAGTCCCACGTTCCATTCTCACATTTATAGACGTGCAGTCGAGTCCACTTTCTCGATCGGGGTATAGCATCTAACCTTGTAAAAAAAAAGAAGTTAGTTTTAACAACTAGAATGGTTAGGAAAAAAAATTACTTAGTCGCTCCAGCAATAATAATGTCCGACACCTTTCTTTATATTTCCTGGTCTTAATTGATTTATATCCCTTTTGTGTAGGACATTTTTCCCTGAATCAAATACACCCCGTTGCTGATGCGTAGATTATTCCCGGTTCCCAAATAATACTGGTCCACCCTTTTGAAAAAGTTTGTAATTTTATTTATCAGCGCACTCGTCGGCAACAGTTTATCAAATGCTGACGTTATTTTCCGATTAAACATTTGTTGTGTCGGCGAAGTGCCATCAAATGTGCTTGGAATTTGCCTATAAGCGGCCAAAAATTGTTGAAATGACTTTTCCATCTCTCTCCGCTTGATTTTCTCAAGGTTCTTTTAAAAGTATCTACAGATTTTTCTGCGCATCCATTTGAACTGAGGTGGTAGAGTGGAGTTGTTACATGTTCGAGAGTCTGTTCTCTGTAAAACTCCTTGAATTCAGCTACAGTAAACGGCGTACCATTATCTGGTACTATTGTGTCCAGAATTCCAAATCTGGCAAATAGTTCTCATAATATTTTAATGGTACCCCTGGTTGTCGCTTTGATTTATTTTATCACCTCTGGCCACTTACAAAAACTATCTACTATTACTAAAAAGTACCAGCCATTCGTTGGTCTTGCATAATTCATACTGGACAATGGAATTTTCGTTTTTATCCACGTTTGAATGGCGATTTAGCTGTCAACTCAAACTTGACAAGACTTCATTAGATCTTCGAAATCCTGATTCATGTCCTTCCAGTATACGTAACTTCGCATCAATGCTTTCATGTGAGATATCCCAGGGTGTCTACCATGGAACTGTTTCAATATTTATTCTTGTAAAGTCTCTGGTATTACTACTCGTTCTCCATACATTAAACATCCATCACATATGGAAAATTAACTTTTCCTTCCCTCAGAACATTTTCAATTCATTTGTTTTTCCTTTTTTACTACTTCTCAGATATTCACTCATTTTTATAATATTGTCGTATTTCTGGGATTCACTCTTAATATCCTCTTTCGTAATCGTAAATGCTCTTATTTTATCTCGTATAGTATATTTTATTTCTCATTCCAAAAATTAAACAAGTATAGTCAATCTCCACCTAATAAATTTAACTGTTTTCCTTTTGTCACGTATGCTACTGCATTAACTTTTTTCTTTCGCAAGAAGACTTTGCAATTCAATTCAGCTACTATTTTTAATTTCTCCTCCCCCTCCCCGGTGCACTACGTGCTTCGAGGTATTTTTTTTTTTCACTTTTGGTGCATCTATTTTTTTTTTCCAAGTCTCTTCTGAAATTATAGTAATATCAGGGCCCGTATCTAATTGTGGGGTCACGGGTTGTTCATGCAGACACGAATAAATTTTCTATTCAAAGTATTTTTTTCTTTATTGGGTAACCGAGATTTTCACAAAATTCTATTTCTTTAGCACAGTTATTTTTTTCTTTTTTTCTTTATTTCCCACCCCCGCAGATACCTGTTTTTTGTGTCTAAGCTTCCCATAATAGAAACATTTTCTTTGTTTCAAACCGGTAATTTTTTTCCGGAAATACATTCCCTCAAAATTGTAATAGGAGTTGGTGCAGTGTTATTTTTATCGTATTTTTTATTGCTTCCACCTCCATTTTCATTTTCCCTGGTTCTTCAATTAGACATGTGTCATGTTTTAAATTTACTAACCCTTTGACGCTCTCCGTCCAGCATCTGTAAATTTATCTGCGGGTCCTGTTCAAGCTGTTAACATTCTTGTCCTTATTTCGTGATCATTGTACGAATTTACACCCAATACGAAAATTAAACATTGATCTTCTGTTAAATCTTTTAATTTATTCTTTTCACATTCTCTGTACACTATTCCCGCATATGTGGTAAAATCATCTGTCTTTTTCTTCTAGTTGAAAACTTGTTATTGGGTATGGAAAACAGACTTTTTCGCTAAAAATTGTCAACAAAACTTTTACCGTGTTTTTAAAATTCACGTCACTTTTCTAGCAATACAAAATTACAGTACCTTTCGTGTTTCTTTTGTTCCCAGCCACCTCAGTAGCAGTCGCACTTCTTTTAATCAGTTCATCTCGTTCATTCTTTTTTTCAAAGAAATCCTCAAAACCTCGAAAATATATCTCGAATTTGAGATTATCCTCCGAGACGTAATTAAATTCCGGAATTAAATTTGAAACGGAATCCATTGGACTTGATTTTTTTTTCTCTTTCGCTTGAGAACGCTTCCAAAACCTGCGTCTGGCGTTGGGAACGTAGCTGTAACTTCCTCCATTTTAGTAGAAGAAAGAAAAATTTTTTTTTTCTAATTTTCATAATCTCGTCGCCACTGTTCTAATGTATCTATTACTTAGTTAAGTTCAGTCACTCTAAGAGTATGTCCAGCTGCAGATTACTACTGTATTTTCTCAAACGACCTTTTTTGACTCATTATTTATTGCACAATGTACAAATGTGACACAAGGTCAAAATTGGGGATGGGAAAGATTGGTATTCATTTGCCTTATACTTAAACTTGCTAACCACAATCACTTACCCAAACATGCTACAATAATCCTTGCGCCAAAGCAACACATTCTTACGTACTATTCATATTACATCCACCATAATAGCTCAGAGCGTCTATGAAGTCCTAACTAGTCCCCATATGTACAATTTGTCTGTGGGAGGCAGGAATAAAATAACAACTTTAAAAATCTATAACCCCAATGAATATTTACAAGAAACAAAACAGCGTAATTAATAAAAAACAAACAAACCCAGACTCCTTAAATGTGGCAGAAGCATCAATTAACTGGACGAAATTTATACGGGACTTAAATAATTAAAACACTCATTCGCCGCCCAACCAGTCAGTCAAACATAGACTCATTCAAACACAACAACAAATACGAAAATCATACCTGAAATACGAAAGGCCTCTCGCATCCACCAGAGAACTGACATCCCTGGTCACATAAAGGGGTAGGGGAAGGGTGATTAAACTAAAGAAAGTAGGGGGTAGAAATAAAAAGTGGCTAATGAGTATACACCCCCCCCCTAGCTAAGTTAACTTGTCAGGGAAAACTTAACAAGACAAGCCTAAACGACCCTATTTTGGGTGGCGTTGCCAATGTTCACTCCAGCACATAGTTAATGCTTAACCGGCATCAAAATGCCACTCGAAGTCAGCACCTTTTATTCGACACAAACGCGCAAATTCTGATGGATGGAGTCGTTTCCTTTTCGTCCTAAATTTGATTTTAAGCTGATACCTGGAAAAAAAAGAAAGATTAATTGGGAAGTGGTAAACTTCTCGCCTTCATAGAATTTCTTCTGACGTTGTCCATATCATAATTCGCATAACGCCCAGGAAGCAAAAGAACACATAGTTTCATCCTTAGTCAACGGTGGTACAACATTACTACAAACAGAACTGGCCTCAAGGACAAAGAACTTTCCGCGCAGCATGGGAACCATGACGCCTTCAACAAACTTGTACAACGGACCTACGATCTTGCAGTGCAACAAGGCGTGGCCGAGGGTCTCCACCATTCCATCGCAGCCAGGTGAATGATGCCTCATCATTAGTGATGCATTTCAATCCGAGCACCCAAGGCCCCATGGATAGAGCCTCATGCTTCGTTAGACCGAGCTCTCCTGTCATCATCATCCTCAACGGACCTTCTAACTAGCACATCATATAACACCTTAGGGGACAACACCTGAACGTTGGAGAGGCCATTCGTCGCCCGTAAGAGGAAGTTGAGAGCAAGCCGACATTCACTATAGCCACTCGCATCGGGGGGTAAACTGCGGGCCCCGTCCTCGCATGAGTGTACACTTCTCAGGGATTAGAAGTTCTTACGGACGTCTTTCCACAATTCGCCATTCTCATTCAATTGCAAACACATCCGGTTTAGGAAAGAGCTCTGAACCGTATGTTGATGAATCTCAACACAAGACATACATAGACCTCCTTCAGAAGAGTGGAGATAACATATCTTCTGACATACCTTGGGAGCTTTGCCTCCCCAGAAGGAGGAGAACAAGAGCCTTACTAAACCCAGTAGAGTGGCACACTGGAGTGGAAGTACGGAGAGTCGATAAAGGAGAATCGGGTAGATGTACGAGGCGGATACTTCTGCTCTCCCACTTAAGGAAAGATTCCTCCGTGATCACAGACGGACTGCGACCTCGGCCTTCTTCCACACCTCCGGCCAATTCATTTCAAAGAGGGGATCGGGATCGAACCAGACGCCGAGTGTCTTGACCATCCCGTCCGTCCAAAGAAAAGGCCAGGGAAAAGAAACTCACTTCCACGCATCTAACCGCAAGCCAACAGACTTATCGCAGTTGATCTTGGCTCACCGTCTCTTCTGTGATTTCCGCAGAGGACCGGACTCGAAGGAAGGCCTCCAACACAAGAATTTACAGAAATGACGAAAGCGGACAACCTTGTCAAATGGAGCGAGATAATACGAAATGTTCCGATTTTACTTTATTCACTTTTACCAGTGCACCAGCGGACGCATGCAGAAGTCGGATCCAGGGGCGAAAGTGCGGCCCGAAACCTGAGGAGGAAAGGACAGCCTCCAGAAATCGATGGTCAACCCTATTGAATGACTTCGACTGACCCAAATTGATCAGCGCGGCGTCACTGTTGACTTGCTCGATGATAAAGCGTATCAAATCCTGCCCCTCACAGCACGTCTGCGCGGGGCCAATCAGACGAAAGAGGACATCCTGAAAACGACTGGCTAAGATCTTGATTATAAAATCTTCAACTCTGTGCTTAACATCGTCAACGGCCGGTAATTACTTATCCCATCGCCACCTTTTTCTTTTGCAAAACAACTTGATCACACCCCTGGTGAAGCGTTGAGGTATATACCCCTGCTTCATCCAGTTGTTTTAAAACAGTGTCAGCAAGGGGACAAAGACGGACGACTACTTCAAGTACATTTCTTAAGGAAGACTATCTAATCCTGGAGTTTTGTCCCGGCAAACCCGCTTCAGCGCTTCCCAGATCTCAGATTCTATGATTGGACAATCACACCCAGCCGCTTCGCGACGGGAAAAGTTGCTCAAATAGGCATCGAACTGAGCAGAGATCAGACCGGGTACCTTGGCAAACATCTCCTAAAAGTAGTCTCGAAAAGCCTCACATATTCCTGCGTTTGTGTGATGCTCGCGATTTGACGACTGGAGGCATTTCAAGCTTCTTCTGCACGTAATTCAGCGGCCATGTTTGTTGTCTCGGGAGACATTCTTTTTAACCTAGCCCTAACTAGTAGAGCTACTTCCCCACTATCAGGGAGTTTAATCGCCTGATCAAGTTTCTCTTCACATGACTTTTGTGCTGGTTATTTCCAACCACAGCTCCCGTCAATTCCTGCTGTAGCTTTAGTAACAGCTGGTCCTGGAAATCTTACTCACCAAACAATGATGCGTTCAATTTCCAGTAACCAACGATCCTAATCTTAGGCTTATCCAAGTTTACGCGAACCCAGACGAGCCTATGATCCGTGTAAACTATAGAATGAAAACTAGGACACCTTAAGAGCCCTACATCTACTCTCTTAACTAAGACTAGGTCGAGTTAGCTAGAACGCATCACCGAAGCCGAGCTGCCCCTATTAGTCCAATTCCACACTACCTCCCAGGAGTGCTCATTACTGTACGTGTCGACAAAATCAAATCCTTCGATTAAGTCCCGAAATGACTTCACATCCGTTTTGTTAGTACCCGATCTTGGCCCTATACGATCTATGTCGGGATCAAGGACGGCATTCTAATTGCCCGCTAAAACTAACCGACGAGATGTCAAAAACGGTTCGAAACAAATCAGGCCGCTCAGTGGGTGCATAAACCCCAATGAGACGAAGAGCCTTATCCTTTATAGTAATATACATCACACAAAGCCTGAAAGCCGGATCTGCGAAGACAAGAGCACATGACGTATCCAAAGACTTGTTCCCCAGCCAGGAAACTTCTCTCGAGCGTCCATCAAAACATGCTAAATAGAGGTGAAACCCCCTAGAAAACACATTCACGGTCGCGAGTTGAAAACCAGGTATCCTGTGCACAACATGCATTCACTTGAAGAGATTGAAGTTCGCTAAGAAGCTTCGCTCTACGATACTCCGACCCCAGGCCTCGGGCAATCACGCTAGCCAGCCAGAGAGACATTATCGGACCGATTAGGGTTTTCCTCTGCGGTGTCCCATTGAGATTAGACCTTTTTCACTTGTTATTGTACCATCAGGAGACAAGCCGCCAATGTCCAAAGGAAACGTTAATTTGAGAGCTCTAATACAGGGAGTGGTGAACAAAAATTGGGAGCTTCCAAGTACAATAATTTTGTAATCTCTTAATATTTTTCTTGTCAAAATAGGCCAGTGAGGGGCACACTGAGAGGACATTTGGGCTACTTGATGATGCCCCATTTCTGTCGCACACCAGAGCCTGATCGTACCACTTTTAGCACCCTCTTTCCTCTAGGCAAATTTTGGGATTTTTCAACGTCCTTCCCGTTTATACTTTTTCGGTCAGTCATTTGTGGGCCATGCGTGATACACGCGGAGGCGATCATGTATCTTTTGATACATGACTGACGAGGCAGATTTTTCTCGCAGTAGGTTTCCATTTCATTCTACGGTCTGTCCTGCTATTTACCCTATCTGAGGGGAGAAGAAAAGGATTCATACCTTTCCCAAGGGTATTAGCACGTAAGTGAATGCAATGGATTCGAATGGAATTCGAACTCAGGTCTCCGATTCCTCAATCTGAGTCGCTATCCATTACTCCACCTCACTTTTTACATTTTCTCATGTCTCTTTTATGATGCTTGTTTTTATTGCATTAATTATGCGATTGTATTTATTTTTTTAGTTGGAAACCCGAAGAAAGTCGCGTACTTCTACTAGTATTTTAATATTGGTACTGACCATTTCCTTTTGTATGTAATTATATTTCCAAATTTTGCATACCGGTCATAAGCTCCCAAAATAGAATCAACGATTTCAAAATCGCTGACCCTCTTAATACAAGTAGAAATGGGCTATTATAGCATTTCTGAATTTGGAAGGAGAAAGTACAGCAAAAATTCAAAAGACGATAGTAAATTTTATTGAAAAACAGTATTCGATGGTAATAGAATTAATGGTATCTCTGTAGAGAGAACGGTAAAATCTAGTGGTAGGCTCTATAGTGGCAGGTGACAAAGGAGGATAAGACCAAACAGTCCGATGCTGTCATTACAGCTAAATGAAAAATCACTATTGCAAAGTTTTGTGAAAGCCTTCAGGTAAGTCAGGGTAATATGAGCAGTTCAGTGCAGTCTCATAGCTACTTAAAGTTCTGTGCAAAGTAGGTTTGCAAAATGCTGACAGACTCTGAGAATGAGCGGAAGGTAGTTGCTGTTCAAGAGGTTCTGATAAAGCCATTAAGACGTAAGGGTTACTGAGTGTTAGAGAATATAAGAAAAACTGCTATTAAGGAGAGAGGACAATAAAAGAACAAGAATTAATAACTAATAATAATAATTAATTAATAACTGTTAACATTGCATTCAAATCTTTGAAGATCAAAGTTGACCGAAAGCAAGGAATCTGAACAGAGTTCCGCAAACAAGAAGTGCGAGAAAAGAAATTATTAGTAAAGAACTTGCGGTTGCATCTAGCCAATTCAACTCTAAAATGAGGAGACCTTGCCACCAAACTAGTAATGCGCTTAAATCCATAAAGTCTAGAACGATTACTATGAAAGTATTTATAAAAACGTACAAGGAAGCTACGTTACGGTGGTGGTAAAATGACTGAAACCGAGATGCCAGGTCAGGACTGATAGCATTGCAGATTCTTCTTCGTATTTTATCAAGAATGATACTATTGAATCTGACCAAATGTTTTGACTGTCTATATTTTTGACATTAGGTATTATATACATTATTTACATTATTGTTCTCATCTTTGTCGCCATATTTGTCACAACGTTTCGGCCGTTGTACGCTCTGGCCTTCTTCAGGTGGTTGGAATGTTGAACTGAACCCTTTATTTCGCTCATCGGGGTAGACTGTTTTAGTTCCACGTGCCATGTTTGATGGATGTCAGTTATCAGTTATCTCCTGGGACACATGGCACGGTGGATAAAGGCGTTGGTTAGATCCAGTGACAGGACCCAAAGAGTGAGTGAGTTCAATACCCGGTTAAGGCAGTGGAGAACTTTCAGAGGGAAATTAGCAGGAGATAACTGATAACTGACATCCATTAAACATGGCACGTGGAACTAGAACAGTCTACACCGGTGAGCGAAATAAAGGGTTCAGTTCGACATTCCAACCACCTGAAGAAGGCCGGAGCGTACAACGGCCGAAACGTTGTGATAAATATGGCGACAAAGATGAGGACAATAGTCCGAATAATGTAAATAATGTAAATGTTTTGACGTATTTATTTAATGATGCCCAACTTTAATTTCCCGGGTTATAAATCCTACCTGTGATATCAATAGGTGAAACTCGTTTAAAAATTATGAAGAGAAAAATAATAAAGATACTGACAACATTTGGGTAACTTTGTCGCTAGTCCAATTATTTGTGCTAACTCCATTCAAGTATACTATTCTGGGACGCACCATTGCTTATCTTGTTTTTTCCGCTTCCCAATTCCCTGGTGCGTTTTTGGCTGTTATATGCGACTGTTAAATGTCGGTCTGTATTTCAAGTAGCAGAAGAAAAAAAAAATGAATGTATTCAGCGAATTGCTGAACCGGTTGTGTGTGTTAAGCCAAGCGTGAAGTCATTGGTTCTCGACTGAAGAACTTCGACGAAAACGTCATGTGTTGAGCGTTAAGCTGAGAGGGGAATGAAATCTAAGAGGGGATCCATGCGCATCTTACAGGCGCGTCTCAAGAAGAACAAACCGAAAAGAGGCTCTGCTCCATTCCAATCCCTCAACAGAGAGTTCCCCCCTGTAGATCGCGTGATGAATGGTCCCAAATCATTTGCATTCCCTCTGTCCGCTGGTATTCCACACGCTGTTTTGTTTTTCCCTCAGGGAAGCTATATAAAGAAGAAGAAGAAGAAGAAGAACGACTGGAGGAAGAGGAGGAGGATGGGGAGGATGAGAGAAAGAAGATTCACAGTATGAAGAAATGGAGGATAAGGTATAAGAATAAGAGCAAAAAGAAATACAGGAGGTGAAGGAGGAGGAAAAAGAAGAAAAAAGAGAAAAAGAGGAAGAAGAAGAAGATGCAGAGTACAAAACAGGACTGGATGAGGAGGAAGGGGGAGAAGAAGAAAAAAGTGAGAGAGAGAAGACAACAAGAAAGAAGAAGAAGCAGGGTATTAAAAAAAATAATAATTTTAATAAAAATATTAAAAACATGCACAGTATGGGGAAATGGTGGGTAAAAGAGAAGAGTGAAAGGAAGGATAAATACTGCAGGAGAAAGAAGGAGGAAGAAGAAGAAGATGAAGAAGAAGAAGAAGAAGAGAGAGAGAGAGAAGACGACGAGGAAGTGGATGAAGAAGAATCAGGGTACAAAAAGCAGTGAAGAAGGAGGAAGAGAGGAAGAAGAGAGAAATGACGACAAGGAGGACGAAGAAGAAAAGAATATATAAAAGAAGAAGGAGAGGAAAAAGAAGTAGCAGCATAGGATGGAGAAATGGAGGATACAGGGGAAGAATAAGAGGTAGAAGAATTACTGTAATAGGAGGAGGAAGAATAAGAAAAGGGGATAGATAAGAAGAAAAAGAAGAGGAGGAGGAGGACAAAGATGAAGAAGAAAAAGAAGAAGAAGAAGAAGAAGGAAACCAGGAAAAATAGAAAAGCTTTTTTTAAAGACACGAATTCTTTTTCGTCCGCTCCCATAATTTGTAGCAAGTCTGTTTCTTATGTGCGCCCTGTCTTATTAATTCTGTTTCTCTATATTGTGATCACATCATTTCCAACATGGCTGTATTCGTGAAGGTCATTATCTCGCAGAAATAAATACCAATGACGAGATATAATTTCTCCGCGCGCCACCCCGCCATTGCTGAAAGAATCATTTCCCAATCATTACTGGTATTCGTCTTTTCAAGGACACACACTGAATTCTTCTACAATGACATTATATATTTTAGCGTCTGCACTTTACTTCGTTATTTTTTTACTCAGTATTCTTTCGAAAAGACTGTGCTTTGCTTTTTTTCTTCTTTTGCATAAAATAATTCCAGTAGAATAGAAAACAGGAGTAGATAGCAATTAGAGTTTATTTAAAGATCTGATTCGTGGATTTAAGAGCGCAATCGGAAGCCAGTGAAATAGTATACATTTTTAGCGAATCTGTCTGTGAATCGAGCCGGTAAGCATTTAAAAAAAAGTACAAATTAAAGCAATATATCCAAAAAGCTAAAGTAGGCATTTATTCATTTTTTTCAATGCTATTTTCTTCGCTAAAGAACTTTTTTCAAGCATGCATTTAAATCTCTTTCGAATGAAAAATTAATGAAGCTTAATAAGAGTGTAAGGAAATATTAAAGCGAAAGGGAAAAAAAACAAGTCAAAGGACGCTTTTAATGTAAAGTAAAATACAATAAAAAGCTGATGATTAAACTTCATTGCAAAATTAATTTTAACTGACTATACATCTCTCACAAATTCATGCTTAAATCTCTCTTTTTGTATACAAACACACGCACACAAACTCACACATGTCTATATGTATAAGGTATATTTAAGCAGCAAGTATTGATGCAAACAAGTTTTATTAATTACAACTATCAACATAAGATAAATATATAGATAATACAAAAAATCCTCTGTAGCGCCGAATGCAAGGAAATATTCAGATTCCGAGAATAATACAAAAGAAACAATTCAAATTAAATAAAATGTTTCACCACAGGAAACGGTATCATAAAATACGTATAAAATAGTCATAAGGCACACAAAAAAAATAATAATATTAATAATAATATTCTTAAAACGTTTGCCAAAGATGACAACCAATAGAAAAACCTAATCACCACGGTCAAAACCTTCAGCGAAGACATTAGGGTGAAGTTCGCAATCGAGTGCCAAATCCACCTTCAAAGGTGGTAAACTAACAGATTTATGAAGAAAAACTCTCGAAAAAAGAATATTATAGGAGAGTGCGTTTAATACTAGAAAGCAAACTTAATGGAGCCAATAAAATGAATGTTATCAACATCCTACGTATACCCAGATTGTTCGCCAGAATCAGAACGCAAATGAGGATGCACCGCTCGAAATCAGATGTTAATAGGCTGTAAGTATAAAGAGCTTTAGGAGGCCGAGGTTTAATAAAACTTGAATTAATTCTGAACACTACAAAAATCAAACTGGAAGAATAACACACAAAAATCAATGAATCTCTCCAACAAATATTAAAACACCAATCTCACTCCATCATCAAATGAGCTGCACTATTCAAGAAAGAGCTCAATATTCCTGAAATCCCACCGACAAAAAATGAAGTAAACAGAAAGCAAAACAACTTGGCCAAATGAAATTGCAAAAAAAACAAAAAAACAAAACAAAACAAAAAACAAAATAAAAAACCCAAAAAACTGGGAGGACAAATCATTGAATGGCAAATACCTAAAAAGAGCGAAAAAAGCAGATGTGGACCAACAGAAAACACATCAGTGGCTGAGGAGCACCGGGTTGAAAGCTGAAACAGAAGGCCTAATTATTGAAGCTCAGCACCAAAGCATCGCAACCAGATCTTATTACTGTCACATAATCAAGGATGGAACTCACTCGAAATGCAGGATCTACGAAAATATAATAAAACTGTCGACCATAATATCTCAACATGTCCGGAACTAGCAAAAATATACCCACAGACATAACAAGGTAACAACATATGTGCACTGGAAGATATGCAAGAAGCACAAAATCGAAACCACTGAGAGATGCTATGAGCAACAACCAGACACAGTTACCCAACATAACGATGTAACTATCATCTGGGACATGCCAATTCAAACTGACAGGTAAATGAAAGCCAACAGACCTGATATTATCATAAAAGACAAGAAATTCAGGAAGTATAAGCTTATTGACATAGCAGTGCCATCTTAGAGAAACACCTCCATGGAAATAATCGAGAATATGTCCAAATACAAGGAGCTGCAGATCGAGATTAACAGGATGTGGGGAATGAAGATTAAGACTGTACCAATATTAATCGGAACTCTGGGCCTCGTGAGAAAATGAATAGAAAATTTTACTAACAGTGTCGCAGGTAACATCAACATACAATTTTCCCAGAAGATCGCCCTACTAGGAACATCCTATATACTAAGAAATGTGCTATCAATTAAATGATAATTCTTCTATAGGGACTAAGGACCATAGTTTGGAACCGGCTTTATAGAATACAAGACAGGAAACATAACATATAATAATAATAATAGTAATAATAGTAATAATAATACCGTAAAACCTTTAATAATATGCCACACTTTTGGATCCTTAAGATTTGGTCACAAAGATTATGAAACTGGAACAAGAAGAAGCCTATAAATGCCTAGGAATTACCGAAGGAGGTGGAATACAGCAAATGAAGGAGAAAGTAAGAAAAGAGTACTACAGGCGTGTGCGTCTGGTGTTAAATCCCGACTTGAATTCACAAAACAATATCAGCTATAAACAGATTGATTGTCTCTGTGGTGCAATACAATTCCAGCAACCTTAATTCGGTCATAGCTGACATTAAGCGAATGGATGCCAAAACGAGAAAGCTTCTCGCTACCGTATGCATCATCCTAAGGCTGATATTGGTCGTCTGTGTGTCCAAATCCGAAAGAAGCAGAGGATTAGTTCAACTAGAACTGTCTTACAAAACTACAACAATCGGTCTTCAAAGATAACTCGAAACTACAGAAGACTTCATGATAATCTGTGTCAAAGAACATGAAAGAAATGAGAAACTTAGTAATAATATTTACACATTGTCAAAGAATCTAAAAACGAAAGCAAAAATGAATGCAATGTGCCAAATGTAGAAACGATGGCAAGATAAGCCTCTTCATGGTCAATACTCGGCTCATACTAAAGAAGTTGAAAAACCCGGTAACCATCAGTGGCTCCCTAGTACAGGGTTAAAACCCGAAACAAAAAGTTTTATTCTTGCTGCAGAGGACCAATGCTTGCTAAATTTCCAAGCACATATATTGAAAAATTATGTTGATTCCAGAAATGCAGATTCTGTGATAAATATCCAGACACAATTGATTATCTTGTATCCGATTGCACAATTTTAGCACCAACTGAATATAAAACTCTGTATGATAGAGTGATCCAATATATGCACTGGAAAATATGCTACTTTTACGGGAAGGAAACTGCAAGAAACTCGTATAAACATCACACAGAGCCAGGATCTGTAACAATTTTATGGGACTTCAAAATACACACAGATAGAACAATGAAAGCTAATTGACAAGACATTGGGATCATAGACCACAAAAACAGAATGTACTTTCTCATTGAAATAGCAGTCTCTGCAGATTATAATGCGTCTTTGAAGATCTTCAAAAAACTATCAAAATACAAGAATCTTGAAATGGAAATCTAAAAATTGTGGCACATGAGGACATCACTAATTCCACTTGTAGCTGGAGCCCTCGCATTGATTTCAATGGGTCCGATAGACTCATTGAAGGGATTCCTGGTAGCCCATAACTTAAAAAAAACTACTTAAGAAACTACTCACAAGTACAGCTCACAGATTACGAAGAACTTTATGATCTTAGGGTTTTTCTTTTTTCTTTTACAAAAATGAACAGTGGAAAAATGAAGCCATTCCTGACCTTAGGTTCTGGTTGGGACCCAGAAGAAAATGTGTATATAACAGAAATTATTGATATCACTATTGTATAAACAAAAATATTATAAAACCGGTGTCACCCCTCCCCCCACAAAAAAAATTGCACGTGAAGAATGCAGAACGTATGAAAGCCCGAATTATGCAAACAATGTAAGATAATATATATATATATATATATATATATATATATATATATATATGTGTGTGTGTGTGTGTGTGTGTGTGTGTGTGTGTGTGTGTATGTGTGTGTGTGTATGGATTATTCCAGACAGATTCAACAAGGGCCCGTCCTGAAGTTCCTCAGATTTCATCCATTTGCTAGCATTCATCAGAAGAGTTGAGCCTGAAAATTTATGCCACTCTGAAGGTTATGAAGATATTAAAAAAAAAAATTTTTCTTGTGTTTTAGAGATGTCTTTTTCATTCATCACAACCATTATGAGTTTCTCAAATCCAATCAATTAATCACAGTCTCTTGTTGCAAACATCCCAACTGAAATTTTTAAAAAATGTAAAAAACCTCCCTTAAATGTCAAAATTCTGGTTTTCGTTTTACTTCAATGCATAAAGACACATTCAAACCACCTCATATTTTTTCATGATTTCAGTGTGCATCAAAAACTTCACAGAAATCCAATAAAACAGATTCTCTGTTGCATTTCTGAGCAACAGGAATGCAAATTCACTTGATTTAATTCATGTAAAACTATACATTTTTTAAGACAATGTGAACAAGATTCCATAAAAGCTGAAATGAAATTGTCTTAAACAATTGAAAAAGTCAAAAGCGTATAGTGAAAATGGGTGATTATGAAATATTCGAATTTTTCTTGAAAATCAGTGCCCCCCACCCCAAATCAATGTGCGCCATCTGGGAAAACTTTTCAACCAATAATTACTTGTAAATCTAACTTTTTAAAACTGCACAACACCCGAGTACAGTCTGTTTAGTGGTAACAATACCGGCTCCTAGAAATCAGTGTCAATGATGAGGGCTTTGTTAACGGCAATACTGTTGTTGTAGCAATCGCTGTATGAATTTATATTGGTTGATAGGCTCATTATAATTCTCAGTTTGTTTACATGTTTCATTTTTAGAAGTTTAATAGAAAAAATAACAAAGGTATTTTCTGATTAAAAATATATTCCATTCACTTTCGCGAGCTAGGCGAATATAATGATACATTTTTGTAAATATTTGCGACTATGATGACATATTATTTTTCGTAAATATTTGTGTAATTATCATGTCCATTCTTGGGATTGATTTGTCTGATTTGATTTTTACAACTTATCAACCATTTGTGGCTCATTTAAAGTTGAAAGATATTTTGGGTTTTTAGAATATATTTTCTGTGAGTTAATATTGCGTTTACAATTTTTTTGAGAATAAAGATTTTTCCAGAAGAAAACCTACCATTTAACCCACAGTTGGGGATAGAGCAGGATTTATACGTTTCTCAAAGTTATTCGCTCGTAAGTGAATGTAACGACCCCGACTAGAATTCGAAGCCGGCTCAACGATTTATCATTCAGAGCAGATATCCTTTACACCACCCGCACATCTTATCTATTCTTAGGAAAGGTAATGGCGAGATTAATTTTTGTCATCACCCCATTTTTCAATTCAGAGTTATCGTTCTTTCTAACTGATTACCTTAGCAAAGCTAAATAATCCAGTTAACCCTATTCTTTTATAAATTGCTGAGGGAGAATAATTAACGGAACAAAAGAATTTTTACAAAAATGAGTAAAGCTGGAAAGCACAGTGGTTGAAACACAGGGATGAAAACAACAAAGATGATGACACTCATCCAAATAATGCTTGGAATAATGACAAAATAAAATCTCAGAATTCTTGGCACCCGAGAGAAAACCAAAGAATGTTCTGACTGAAACACGCCCTGTGAACATTAGAAACAAAGGATAAACTCTTGTAAATTTTCGAGGATGCAATAAAAATGTCCGGCTGTAAAAATGAGCTCTTCTAAGCCGGTAATCTTCGAAGTTTTATGACGAATCGTCTAATCGGAAATCCTGGATTTTGCCGCTGAATTTCCTTGCTTGATCCATCGTCATAATTTCCATTGGCGAAGGAAATCAAGCCGAACAGTTGTTGAGAGCAGAAATGAAGACTCAGCGAGGACTGTCTATTTTGTTCACGGAAACAAATGGACCGGAAAAAAAGATGATGAGAAAAATAGAACACTACAAGCTATCTATCTATCTATCTATCTATCTATTTATCTATCTATCTATCAGTCTGTTTCTTATTTCTCTCTCTCTCTCTATCTCGGTCTATTCATAATAACTTATCTATCTATCAATCTGTATCTATCTATCTATCTATCTATCTATCTATCTATCTATCTATCTATCTATCTATCTATCACTTTGGAATATTGATTTTAAGACAGACAGATCAATTCCGTTTCTAAATTTAGCTGGCACAAAACAATTGTCGAATATTTTCAGGCCATACTATATTCGCTTACGAATAACATCTGCGATACCGACACAGAAACTACTAATATTCATATCACAAACTGTTCGTATCTATATATATATATATATATATATATATAAACGTTATTTTTAGTGGATATTTGTATTTGAGTAGACGCTCCGTTTATTTATTAAAAAAAAATATTTATTTATTTTCGTCTACCGGCTTAAATATTTGATAAATTTTATTAGAGTAAAATATGTGCTCTCTGGCAAGGTTCGAACCTTCTTTCACCTAGGCGAAATCGTCATTAGACCTGACGTGTTTTAACCTCCCGGCTACAGAGTGTTTTGACGGCCGAGCAAAGTCGAATAATGCTTTTAAACACATATTTTTCTCTGACTCTTTAAGTAGACATATCTGCTCAGCTTCGTATCCTAACGTAAATAAAGCAATTTATAAAGAAATGGATAGATTTATTTATTTATTAATCCGTCATTTAATTAATTAAACGTTATCTTAATGGATACTCGTATTTCAGTAGACGCCCAATTTATTTATTAAACAGTATATTTATTTTCGTTTACCGACCTGAATATTTGAGAAATTTTATTAGAGAAATTTTTGTAATAAGATTTCTCGAATATTTCGTCTACCGGCCTGAATATTCGAGAAATCTTATTAGAGAAAGTATTTAATATTCAAAAATCTGCTGGGTAATTAAAAAATCCATCCTCTTTCTTTTAAAATTGATATATATATATATATATATATATATATATATATATATATATATATATATATATATATATAAACGTCTGTGTGTGTGTGTGTGTGTGTGTGTGTTGTTAGTATGAATATGTCGTCAGCGTAGCGGATGTCTGTTTTCCGTTCGAGATGTTTTTGAAATATTTCGTTTTCTCGGACTTATATAAAAATCTCCGCTGTTATTGGAGCGATAGGGGAACTCATAGCGATGCCATCGATTTGTCTATAAATATTTCTGGATTTTCTTTGAAAGAAATTTGTGTAGTACAAGCTAGCAATAAATGTTTTAGGATTTTTAGATTTAATTTAAGGGATTGGAGCGATGGCTGTAGGCATTTTCATAGTGTCATTTCTATTGTATCATTGACGGGTATAATTGTTTATATATGAATATGAGAAAAGGATATATATATATATATATATATATATATATATATATATATATATATATATATATATATATATATATACCGGATATTTAGGCATCAATAATTGATCCAAACGGGTTTCTATTTAATTTGTTATTGTATTTTCTAGCTTTCGAATATGTTTTTACATATGTTTCATAAATAATATATATTTATCAAACATCTGTCCCTGATGATCGTTTCGACGCGAAGCTCTTAAGTCGGTTAAGCAGATAAATGATTTGAACATTTCTTAATTTATTGAATATTATTACTCTAGTTATCTATTGAAGGGTTTATCGGAAGAAGTTTTGCTAGCCTGAAAAATTTCGCAACGGACCTGTTATATATATATATATATATATATATATATATATATATATATATATATATATATATAACAGTTGTGTTACGAAAATTTAACACACACACATATATATATTATAAGATATAAAACGCTTGCTATAACGATTTTTTTTCTAGTATGCGGAATTTAAAAAAAAATAAAATTAAGGACCAAATCTCAATCCGTAAAAAACCTATAACGATCCGTTTTTCATGTTTGTTTTCTCCGCACGAAATATTCATGTCATAACTACTTCCGTTTTCTCCTTTCCCTCGTCTCTTGTCCTCATGTTTTAATGGATTTGCTTAGAAATTCCCGCGCAGCGACCCCGAACAATTGTCGTGTCAAATCCATTAAATGCTAATCGACATGGGCAAAATGTAATAACACGATTTTTTACAACTCAAAGAAATCATAAAAAAGAAATCGTCATTATAATCGGTTCTTCAGCGAGCTGTTAAATTTCTTGACACTTTTCACGAAAGTGTTATTTAACAACTATTTTATTATTATTATTATTATAACTATTGTTATAATAGTCAAATTATTATTTGTTCTTTAATGGCTTGTGCCATTTTTTTTGTTAAATGTTCGCCCAATACATTGACGGGGGATTAGTTGTCATACCTATGTCAGTGCGGTTTTGGGGGCTGGGCAATTTTTGTTCTTGGTCCGAGTATACGCGCTCGGGTTCCCAACATTAAACCCGACCTTGTGCTACGTCTTGTCACAGTGGGGAGGCTGAGGTAAATAACCTCACTCAATATATTGCCCAAGAGACACTCAAGGTAGGGAGTTATTGACAGAGATAGTGATAAGGACGTAAGAAGAGGATATGTAGGAGAGATAACGTTTGACCCTAAACTTGAAGAGGTTTTGATTGCAGTGACTGAGAAAGCATCTTCTCAGGAATCCGTCCACAAAGTAGCGGTTTTCGCAAAGAAACTGCCGAAGTGGAACTTCTTTCTTGCTAAAATGTAATACAAAGTGGATCGGGGTGATTCTGAATTGTTGGAACTAAGGAATGTAGCTATTTGCTATTGAAATAGCTATAGTGTAGCGACAGACTTGCGTCGTTTCGTCTGAGGGGAAACGGGCTGTAGGGTGGAAAATAATTAATCGCTCACAAGGCGGCGTAAAGTCTATCAAGGCTGAATAGTGAAACATGGGCAGCTCTAGCCCAGATATGGCAGCAATACTCAGTTTCAAACATATAAATATAATATGAGCTACAACCAGTGCTTTGATAGCATGTTCTGTTAATAGGGGGGTTGTTATCTGATGAGAGAACGGGAGGATATACCGATATACACTACCGTGTGATCGTAGTTGCCAAGAAGACAGACCTGCAGAGCACGATATGATTTTGGGGAGGAGGTAAGGAAGAGATCAAGCCTGGAAGCGTGCCCGAATTACTAGGGAAACGTATTGAGAAGTCTACTACTGAAAATGAGAACTTTAAAGTTTAGACGCCAGGGAAATCAGTGGCGTTGGAGGGATGAATCGACTTGACATGATGAACATTGAAGTCGCCGAAGATATTTGTAGAAGAATGTAGAGAGAGGACCTTATCTCTAATCTGAAATTCTATCTCGCGAGCAAGATTTATGGGAGGAAAGGAAACGATAAAGGAAGACGTGATAACTGAGTTTAATAGGGAAAGTCGGAAGCACATGTAAGAACAATCCGAAGACTCAAGAGACAGTTCCTTAGCGGGAGATGTTCGCGAACATAAACGCCAAATGCCATGCACGGAGACACTGGAATTCTTTCGAAAGAGAGGAAAGGAATTCAGAAGAGATTAAACAGATCAATTTTACAGAGATCTAGGATGTCTAAAGAACGATTCTATAAACGATTCTACACAGCAGGAAAATGCCACGAATGTTGGAGAAAGAAAGTTCTAGATGTTTTTCAAGTTAGTTTAGTTTTACTTTGCTTATTTGTTTTGGTCATAGTAAATTTTTAAAAGTGTAAAAGGCCAAGAATAATAGGAGCTGTTGGTCGTCAAAGGCAACCATGCGTTGGCTGGAAATTGGCACAGACTGCATCAGGGTTTCCCACCGGAAGTACTTGCAGGGACATGCCCGATATAGCACTGCAAGTACTCCGATATTATGCGATACCTAAGAGTTTGGGCTTCTTGCTACCAGTCTGGATGCAACAAGCAGTTAACTGCCAATCGAATATCCTCAGTATGAAGAGTCGTAGCCTCTAGCCAGTCATAGTAAAAATTCATGACTGCCACATTTATTAAAGCCTCAGAAGGTGTGTGTTTCTCAAATATTCGTAGTGTTTTGCAAAAGTGTTTGCAACTTATATTGTAAACTTAAGCCTATCTAACGCATTAGGTAAACAATTATCATGTAAGCTTTAAGAGCAAAATAATGCAATTAGACATGGGCAATTGCTACATTAAGAACAACAAATGCTGGACATTATCGTTTCATAATTCTTTCATTTCTTCTTTGTCGTTATAAAATTTCGGTTGTCTGATGAATCGTTGGAGTTGTTTATTTTTGTAGATCACTTGCTGATTCCCTTTTGTCACATACTTTCGCCAAGATGATATCAAATAAGAAAAACTCTCGGTAAAAAAACTAACAAGACCCTAACGATCTTAATGAAGAAAGAGTTTCGTAGACGATTTGATCCACAGGTTTAGTAGACCCTTTGATCCAGTTCTCAGTCAATCTATGGTCATTGTTTTTACAATTCAGTTCATCCTTTCATTTTAGTAGTTTCTTTTTTACGGCATTGCTCCAATCACACACTAGTCAATACGTAAACATTAGTCACTATGGGAAAACATTGGACGGTTTTATACTTGAGTCTATAGATAAACATTTATCGGGCTTTTGCTTGAGTTAACAAGTAAAAATTGATTAGGTTTATACTTGAGTCTATAGGTAAACATAGATCGTGTCTATACTTGAATCTAATGGAAAATATTGGTCGATTTTATACTTGTTTCTATAAATAAACGTTGCTTGGGTTTTTGCTCGAGTCTACATTTTTACACTTGAGTTTATAGGTGATCATTGGTCGGATTTTATACTTGAATCTATAAATAATATTTGGTTGTGTTTATAGTTGCTTCTATAGGTTTATAATAGTCGCGTTTATAACTGATTATAGGCAAAAATTGATCGGGTTTATATATGAATATGCGTACATCATTTTGTGAGTGTCTTAAGTCTCTGAAGAGAATGTATTCGACATATTCTAGGCCCCACCGACAGGGCGATTACAAAAAGGAGGGTAATATTGAGAGAAAATACATTTAGAAGACAAAAACCAAAACTTAATTCTTGGTTCATTATGTGAATTTATTACGCGTTTAACTCTCATGTTTTTGTCTATATAAAAACGTCATTAGTTTTTCTGCACTCGACTTTTGATTTATAGACGATTAAAAAAATCACACGGCATAAAACATTAATGAACTTTATTGCAACACTAATATCTGGAGGGGTATATTTGGGGAGGCAGAATAAGCCAGAAACTATGCTGGTAGCAAACTGGCTGCACATGTTCAGTAAATATGCAAAAATAGAAGGGTTGTAAGACAAGGATGTGTCTTCTCACCGGACTTGTTCACTTTATACAATGAGGAAATTCCGAGAGAACTAAAAGTCCTACCAGGATTTATTACAGGCGGTCACAACAACATAACAACATAAAATATGCAGATGACAGCGTGTTGATAACAGACGCAGAAAGGAAACTACAAGAACTCTTCGAACAATCCAACATACAAATTACAAATTGAAGATGTCAAAATCAAAAAATTACACCAATTTAAATATCTGGGAAGTGTTATTATAACAGAGGACGGAAAAATGCGACACTGAAATCCAAAGAAACAAAGAAAAGTGTACTGAACTGTTACGTTACATATGATGAGAGTGAATGCTGGACAATCTCATCATAAATAAAGAAGAGACTTGAGGCAACAGAAATGATGCTGGGCATACCGAACATGTGAGTAACGATGACGTTTCATAGAAAATGGAAACAAAAAGACAGTGATGCCTAACATCAGAAAGAGACAGTTGACATTTCTAGGTCACATAATGAGGAAAGAGGGCTTGGAAAATTTGATTCTCACAGTACAGATTGAAAGCAAGATGGACAGAGAAAAGCACCGCATAACCTACCTAGCGTTCTTGAGTAAATTTGGGACACAGTTTAGGAGAGATAACAAAAAACAAACAAACAAACAAAACCCCCCCCAAAAAAAACAAACCCAAAATACAAAAATAAAAACAAAATTTTAAGAGCTACAAAGGACCGGAAATTGTGGAGAGACATGATCACTAACGTTCTAGAAGGACACGGCACATAGAAGAAGAAGAAGAAGAAGAAGAAGAAGAAGAAGAAGAAGAAGAAGAAGAAGGTGACTGATCAGTTAACAGTATGGAGAGTGGAATGAGCAAATTAAGTTCAAATACGAGTTTTGATAGTTTGCGTTCAATTCCCAATGTCTTTAGTATCAAACGATAATAAGCATTTAGTAGTTTTGATTGGCAGTTCATCTTGGGAGTCGGGTTAAGGCCCAGGCGCCTTAAAAATTCCCGTTTGCTGCAAACGATGATTGAGACTTCATAGATCGTTCTAAATATGGAGGAAAAAAATCATTGCTTCAGGTAGCATACGACACGGGAGGCGATTTTGCTTGTCTTTAATATCTCTCATTTAAACAGATAAAGTTGAAACTAGTAGATATTTGAATTCGATACCATCTTTAATTGATTGATTAATAAAAATCTTTCAATAATCAATGTTCTTATTTATTGCTCCTTACATTTGGTTTTCTTTAGAAAAAAACCCCCAAAAAACAAAACCATTCCATCATCGAGGTTGATTCTCTTGGCCATAGATTTCTCCTTTCATTCCTTTATTTAAAAACAAGCACGCTTTTTTGTCATTTGTGATGTGTCAGATTATCCGAGGCGAGAAACGTGATGTAATTTATTTATTACCATTAATGTGAGATTGTCGGAAGTTCACTTGGACGTTTCATAGATGTCAGCGCCTGAGTAATGATGAATGCTTCAATTAGTCAAAGCATCCACAAGCCCTGATAGACACCAAATGCACAAATGATATGGAAGCTTCATCACTGTCACGATGATTTTTGAATCTGGACATGATCGTTCGAGATATGTTAGCGTAATTTTTGCAGCTATTTAAAAAATATCCTCTAACGGTGGTTTTATAGAAATTTTCTGACGTTTGAAATTCTCATGCTGATTATGAAATGATATTAATGAAATAACACATCAAAAAGGTGTAACAAGCCGCGACATCACGAAGTCAGGCATAGCCGAACATGTGGAAACCGTCTATATCGTAAGATAATAGTAGATATGCTGGTTGCCATAAGTCATACCGAGCAGTATGATTGAGCAATCCGATTCTTGAATGATAATTTTATCTGCAGGCGATGCATGCAAAACTGGTGTGTGAAGCGTGGATTTCGCCTTTTATCTAATCTGTTAATTTTGCTCTTCCTCACCTCCCTTGATATGTTCTCCAACAGCCTGTTGCAAGTCTCTAGCTGTTCCCAATCATCTGAATCAAACTCAGTGAATCTCAAGTGTTTGCAGTCAATCGAACATATTCGCTGATTAAAGGCCCATATAACTTCCTTTGGAATAAATAATAATAAATAATCTACTAAAAGACTGCATCAATGTGAAGAGATTGTCTACTTTTAATAAATAAATAAATATTGGTGGGTATCAAATATATCTTCGTTTAAAAAGCTTCTGTATGTTTTTAAGCTTTTAAGCTTATGCATTGCTCTAAACGAAGTTTCTTTCGATGATCCTTATATCACACAAGGGATTCTGCTCGATTGGCTTAGAACACCCTTATAGTCAAGTTGGCTGTAAATGATTCTATCGGGACCTGAAGCGCTGACAGTTTTATGACAACCAACAAAATAATCGAAGAGTGAAAAATTCAAAGGAACCTTCCTCTGTCCATAATTATGGAAAAATAAATAAATAAATAAATGAAAACGTTCGGGATCAATTAGCACTAGGCTGGAAGGTAGGGAATTCCGATTGTGGTTTATATAGTCAGAATGGGCGAGATTCAAGTGTCGAGATGTAGAGAGGGTTAGTGAGAGTGACTGTCACAGTCAGATATGGAGGTAGGGGCAGTCAGAGATGGATATAGGGGAAGTCAGAGTTCTCACTGGACAAAGAGAAGATTTGATCCATTAGTATGTCGTGAGAGAAAAAAGAAATTGCAACGAAGATATCCTAAGTATCATCTTCCACTTCCTGAATTCTGCTGACAGTTTCAGTAGTTATATATTCATTTCAACCTATTAATACTCACAATAAAATCCAGTATTAATCATAAAAACTGAATTAAAATCAGGTAATAATTACGGGTTTCTAAAAAACCTGGTATTAATTATAAGTTTCTAACCCATTCATCTCCACATTCCGATAGGTTGAAATAATAACTCAAAATTGCCAGAATTTTAATATATGACATATCATTTGTTTTAGATATTGTATAGATGAAATAAGCTTTCAATAAAAGATCTATATAAAACGAAGTTACTTTTAATACATTCGAATAGAAATAGTGATAATAACAATGATAATAATATCGTCGAATCATAACTAGTCTTGAGATATGTATATGGAAAACAAAACAATGAGAAAACAGTCACAAACAAAATCATACTTCTTGTCTTCTACGGAGTTCGAGAAGGAGAGTAGGCATATCGTGCCAGTTAATTTATAATGCGAAGAAAATTCGGTAGAAAAATAATCAGTAAATATACGACATCTGTCTGAAAAGTAACGGGACTGATCACGTTCTTCGATGTGAGAGGCATCATCCAAAGTGAGTTCTTGCCACAGAGCCAGATGATCAATCAGTAAGACTAAAAAGATCTCCTGCGGTGTTTGCTTCACTCAGTGCACAAGAGACGAGTTGTGACAGAACAAATTATGACTGCTTCACTACGACAATGCATCTGCTCACAACGCCCTGAGCATTTGACAGTTCTTGAACATCGACGTACTGCAACAACCTACCTATTCATTCGATTTTGCTCCATGTAACTTTTCCTCAAGTTCGAAGGGATTATCAAGGGTACCCGTTTTGAAGGCGTGGATGCCACCAAGAGGGCTGTAACGACGGAGCTGAGGGTCATCCAAGAAGAATCCTTCCAGCAGTGCATAGATGCGTGGCAGAGAAGGGTGGAAAAGTGCATTAGACTTAAAGGGATTATTTTGAAGAGAAAACGAAGTAGTTTGTTGTTTTCTCTTATGGAACTCCCGGGACTTCTCTCGTGAAACTCTCTCCCGGTACTTCTCTTGCAGAACTCTTTTCCGGCACTTCTCTTGTGGGTTAGAGCTCAACAAGAGAAGAGCCGAATAGAGTTCCGACATTTTACTTGCGGAATTGTCTTCTGATACTTCTCTTGTGGAACTTCCTTCCAGCACTTCTCTTGTGGAACTGTCTTTCAGTACCTCTTTTGTGGAACTCACTTTTGGCTTCCGGCTTTCCTGTCAACTATGATCTTCAAAAATTTAAATACAATGTCAATCGTAATTTTCTGTTCCCTTGAATCCTGTTCTTTTATTGTCATCTCCCTTGTATCCTATTGGCTTTTATTGCTTTGCTTGGAGTTAAATCATCAAAAAAAGTCTTGAGTACGGTTTTCATGTAGTATTGAATAAAAACTTTGCCGTTCTCGTTTATGTTGCATATGACGTCCACAATGAGGGCTTTCAACGAATCTTTGCCCTCGGTGTGGGGGCAGGAGCATTGCTTGGTCTCCTTTTGATGACGCTCTAGGACACATGTCCTTGGTTATATAATCAGGAAAAATCTTGACCAGTTACTTCGTGTTCACGTGAACCCTTCGGTGTTGAGTCTCATCAACTTGTTGAGATCTTGGTTGAGGATATTCTGTTGGACTGACACAACCTTCCTTATGATGTCTGACCGCTCATGTTTTTTTTTCTGTTGGCCGCATATGACATAACTTCACCAAAAGCTTTCAGACTCTGCATAAAAACCTCTCCACATTCATGAAGACGGTTATCTCAGTTGTTATTTTTGGCGATTAATGCCTCGAGCACCGACTGTCTTTTCTCTTTTATGGCTTACTGGAAGCTGCCATGTTAATTCTCTCTGAAAAAAATTCTAAAATGTGGCGCATGTCACTTGACATTAAGTTAGGTTATCTTGTATTTATAGCCAGTTGAGGACATGTTCTTTAGGTTTACCTATTAAATTTATGTATCTGGATTTTTCTTTTTGAAACAATTGAAGCTACACGCAGTAATTCTTTACAACTCGGTTTAAAATTATATCATAGTAACATGTTTCTCTTGATGGGCTAAAATGTGGTGGAAAATTTAAGGTTGCAGCATCATATGACTTACTAAATTTGATTGATTGATTCGTTCTCTACGGTTCATCAACTCTTTGCTAGAAAATATTTCTAGATTATTTTTTTGCGATAATAATGGTTTAGTGATAAAAATTTTTATTAATTAACATATAGCTGGAGGTAGAAGAGGTGGATTCATTGCTTTCTTAAGGGTATCTGTGCGTAAATGACTATAACGAACCAAACTGAAATTGGAACTCAGCTCTCCGATTCAAAATTCCGATCTATTACCAATTACACCACTCACTTACAGCACCTGTTATTTCCAACCGGTCACCCATTGACGTTGCTTAACTTCGGTGATCGTATGGAAGCAGTGGTTCAGCGCTATAGAGTCATAAGCTTGACTTACCAAATGCTCTTTGGTGACTTGACAAAACTAACGACTGCGAGGAGAGTAAGATTCAGTGGACATTTCTGAAGAAACAAGAATTAAATCTTTCACAAATATTTACCTTGTGAATCTATGAAAGGAAAATAATCTTGTAGCGGGCAGGTACGTAATTTTATTGACCAATTGACTAAAGATACCACCCGACTAAGTTTGCAACAGAAGACTGTAATGTGTGGAAATGACTAGACTGCTATCGTTTCGAGGATGTTGATGATCATGATCAGGAAGAACATTCTACGACGGGAAGAATTTTACGCATGTGGAAGACTAAAGGATACATCGGACGAAATATGATGATGAAATTGACAATTATAACCGTCAGCTAAACTAAAAACTGTAAATAGCAATACAAATGCAAAAGCATGTATAGCTATGTTTTATAGATTATGCAAAAGCTTTTGATAAAGAACGTCACAAAGAACTATTTGAACTGCTAGGTAAGCTTTGTTTATTTGGTAAGGATATTAGAATAATCCAGAACTTATACTGGGAGGGAACTGCCTGCATGCAGACAGAAAATAGATTCAGCAAATATACAAAAAAAGAAAGGGTTGTAAGAGAGGGATGTGTTTTCTCGGCGGACATATTCAACCTTTGCAGTTAGGTGATTCCGAGAATTAAAATTCCTACCAGGAATCATTATTGGCAGCCACAATCTTAACAACATAAGATATGCAAATCACATAGTGTTGATAGCAGACACAGAAAGGAAAATACAGGAGCTTTTACAGAAGGTAATAAAGAAAAGCGAGAAGAAAGGACAAAACATTAATTATAAAAAGACGGAATTGTTTAGTTGCAATCGAAAAGAAGAGCCTAACATGCGAATTAGAATTTGGAAACATCAGAATCAAGCAGTACAAAAATTTAAATATCTAGGAACTGCGTTGAGAGAGGACAGAAAATGTGACACCGAAATCCGAAGGCGTATTGGGATAGAGAAAATTGCTTTCTAAAAGCTAAGCAAAGTATTAATAAACAGAAAAATCTCGCCAGAATCGAAGGAAAGTGTACTTAACTGTTATGCAATATCGGTCACCCAATATGACAATCTCATAGATGAAGAAGAGACTTGAGATAACAGAAATGTGGTTCTACAGAAGGATATTGAGAATACTATGGACTAAACATGTGGAGAATGACCACGGTGTTAGAGAAAATGGAACCATAAAGGATATTTATCCTTAGCGTCAGAAAGAGACAGCTGAACTTTCTAAAGGAAAAAGGGCTTAGAAAATTTGACACTGACATATTAATGACAAGATGGAAATAGGAAAGCAACGCATAACCTACGCTTAAGAGTTTGTGTTGGCAGAATAAGGATTAGGAAATATAGGGAAAAGGCAAAAATTACTAAGAGCTACAAAGAATAGTCTTGAAAGGACATGACACGTAGAAGATCACTTTAAAAAGCATTTTTTTAGCAAGCTTGATTCGCAGATTTTTAATTTAGTGCATTCAATCTTCAGTGTTTACCCAAACCTGTTCGGTTTAATGTTAGCAAACACATACGCTGATTAAGATTAGCAAACACATACGCTGATTAAGATTAGTAAACTAATTTTACTTTGAGGAATTTAATATTCACTGGATAACTTAAACTTGTGGCCTTGTGCCAGACTAAGATTGTGACATGTAAATGTACATATATTTGAATGTACACTGAAATAAATAGTGAATATCAAATCCAATCGATTGATTAGATTCCTTGAATAAGAAGCGAAGATTCATTTATAAAACCTTAAAGCACTTTTTTTTAAAAAGAAAGGTCCTTGAAAAACAACGCAGATCCTAATAATGACATAAACTCAAATCTCTTTTAAGCATAGTTCTTCGTGTCATCACGATCGATAGAAATTTCATCTGATAATTTTACAAATGAGGAACCATACAAAAATATTTAGATAATGCAGAAAAATCATTATATTCAGTTTTAAAAAGTAACATCAATTTACAATGAGCTTCCTTATCCAAATGGCATTTTGCAATCTGTTGAGTAATCCATTAAAAAAATAACGTGTATTTAAAACTGTAAATGAAGGGATTTTTCTGTATTATTAAAATATATGATTGTGCTTAATTCTAAAATTGTAAAGATACACATTACAAATCTGTTGGCTTTTCCTCGTCTTCCTTTTCTAACTATGTGAGAATGCTAAAAATTCTCAGCCTAACCAAAAAGGATGAAAAAAATTGTAATGTTTGGTCAGATTGGAGAAGTAGTCCAGGCTGTGAGATTTTCAACATATTGTATTACTAATACTGTTCCTTAATATTCGAACAGCATCTGATAACAGAAATAATTATTAAGGATTACCTCCCGCAAGCAAGGCGGGAGTGCCACTAGTACGCAGGACGGGGGGGGGTACAAAATGAAAGTGAGGGAAAAGACTGTATATATAGAGGGGGGTTGAGGAAAAGAAGAACGGGGATCACAGCAACAGAAGATGACGATTGACGTTGCATTTAATTTTTTGAAGATTGTAGTTATCAGCGAAGCAAGTAAGAGGAGTGAGTTCCACTGTTGGGAAGCGCAAGAAAAGAAACTGCTGGAGTAGAAGTGATGGTTGCATTTAACTATTTCAACAGTAAATGGATGGGACCAAGATAACAAACTAGTAGCACGCTTAAATTCATGTAGCCGGCACATCAGAACCGTTGCCATGAAAATATTTGTAGAAAGGGCAGACGGAAGCCACATAACGTCTGTGAGAATTTGGCTGAAGTCACGATATCAAGTCAGGCCTAATTACATTGCAGACCCTTCTTTGGATTTTGTCGAGAACCTGGAGCTGAACAGCAGGGGCTTCAAATCAGATATGGCAACAATACTCAATGCATGGACGAATGGTAGATTTGCAGATGTGTAAGATGGACTCTGACGAGAAAAAAAACTTTTGACACGAAACAGTGAACTGACTTTCCTTGCAAAAGATGCAGCTATTGATTTCACCTCAGGTCAGTGGAAAACGTGAGGCCAGGAAGGCGCAGTGGGACACTCTCAAGGAGTCGAGCATTTACCATGCTGATGGGGGACATGGGAGTTTCTCTCTGGTGGTTAAATGAGAGCAGTTTAGATTTGGTGGTATTAAAGTTTACAATCCCTTTATTGTTCCAGTTAACCACTAATTAGAGATTTACGATTGAGACAGAAGCAAATGGCAGTGTCGTCTGCATAGACGTTAACTTTAGAACTTTGATGAAAAGCGTTAGGAGACTGATAGGGCGGTCGTTAGAGGGATCAGAAGGTTCTCCAGAGTTCTTTAAAGCAGAGACAACAGAGGAGAACTTCCAATAGGCTGGAAAGCATGAAACAGTAGTTGTATAGTTTGGAGAAAAATGGAATTAGCTCACGAGCACATTACAAGAAAAGACATGAATGGATAGGAAAGGTGATCCAATGTAATCTGTACATGCAACTGCACTTTGACCATACAGACTAGTTATCTTTGCTGCAAATGCGAAATGAGGTGATAATAATAAATATATTAATAACAATAACACATTACGAAGAGCTTTATGCAAAATTTGTGTGATCATAGGTTTTTCCTTTTTACAAAAATGACCAGTGCAAAATGCTACGAAGCCATGCAAGAGTGGCTAAAAGTGAAGCACATTCCATAAATGAAGGTGACTCACTTCCAAAATTACGAAATTCAAATAAAAATGGAAAAATAGTTACAAATGTCAACCTTAGATTGCTGGCTGGGTCCCAGAAGGAAATGTGTATACAACAGAAACCCAAGGAAATAATAATAATAATAATAATAATAATACTAATCAAAAGAAATGAATACTGGCGCAATCTCTGCTACGCCATTTTGCAATATTTTTAGTTCACAATTATACGGAAGTAGAAGAGATAGAAGAATAGAACATTTGATGAATATACATAAAGCTTTCAATCTAACCAGTAATGTCGATAAGCTATTTATTCCAAGAAAGAGGCAGCTGGTTAAGTCGTATCATTGGCTATTCTTGGACTTAAGAACTATGTTAAAAGTTCCCATGAATTGTTTATGACAGCTGCACCAACAGTGAATAGGGACCGGGAAGAACGAAATGACGAGACAGTGACTGTAACCAAAAAAGCTGTATGAAGACAAGCAGCCTTGCATCTTTGAAGAAATGAAGTTTGATGCTCACTTTTTTCAGAAGACCACAGAAAACTGCTAGATCTGAGAAGTAGTTTTCGGTGAATGATAATTTTATATATAGGGAAATAATCACTTTTAATAAAATCACAGGAGCATGCCATGACAACGAATGTAATCATGGTGAGGATAGAGAAATCACAAGAAAGCTGATGGGACGTTTTACCCCATAATCGGTGAATATCCCGAGTTAGCACAGAAAGAGTATAAGGGATGACATGATTGGATTGTCAAGAAAATCTATTGGGAAGTACGCCGTAAATTTGGCTTCAATAGGAAAGAAATGTTATATCAGCCAGTGGCAGTGGTAGAAAATGGCAGGCACGAAAGTTTTTTTTTTATTCAGACAGATCATGTAATTGAAGCACGAAGACTTGACCTTTTTTTATCGATAAGGAAAGTAGCAAGAGTCAAATTATTGATTTTTTGCTGTTCCACAGTATAAAAGATAACAGAATATTTCTAAGAAATTGAAGAAGCTAGGAAACATGACGTTTGAAGTAATTCCTGTAGTAATAAAAGGACCTAGAACATTACAAAAAAACAAAAAAAACAAACTTGAACGATCATTTAGAAAATATTGGAATTGATAGCGGGATTACACACCTCCAGAAAATAGTCATCATTTGCTCTGCAAGGATTCTTGAGTTGTAAGGAGTTTTGTTGACACTATGCTTCAAGAACAGAATTTTCATTGATTACGTCAATGTGCGACACCAACATACTACTACTACTACTACTAATAATAATATTAATAATAATGAAAAGAGAAGTGAATTCCCTGGGATCTGTTTAAATGACACTATTTTGACGATACACACCAGTGGTATTATGACTCTTAACTCGGTAGTTGATTCTGAGTCATCCTGGTCAGCAATGACCAGACGTTCTGATCCTTGTCACACGCCGCTTATACAAGATGTCTTGGTCTAGAGGGCCCGAGGACGACGAATTGGTTGTAGGGTCAATCCCACGCTGTTCCACCCTGTCGAGGGTAAACGATCAATAGTCGCTGTCCATTTCGGTCACAATCCTGCTCCGTCCATGTTGTGTTTCTTGATCACGGAGATGATAGGGATGAAAGAGCCGATTCAAACCACCGCGAGCAGTGCTATGATGAAAAAAAAATAGAAATATCTTGATAAAAACGAAAGTCTTCGGGTTAATTTTCAATTTGGTTTATGTAGTTCTTGGCTTAACAAAAATGAACCCTTCCTACTAAAGTCTCTTTACTGACACTTATGCCTATCGGTGCAAATTTCTTGGAACAGGGCTCAAAGTCGGGAATTCTCTCGACAGCAGGTCACGAGGATTTCAATAGCTTCTCTGCCGCTGTCTCCTCTCGTCTTCTGTATGCAACTGAAACTCCAAATGCAACTGCAACAGCCTGGGTCACTTAAGCACTACACTTATATTTTCATTGATCCAAAATCGGAGAGGGGGGCTGACGGTGTTTGAGAATTTAGGGTTTCTCCAAGTTTCTGTAACGATTACAACAAAAGTCCTGATATGTAATATTAATTATCTATCCAAATTTGGGAGATTCCCTCTTCCTATGAGTAGTGGTTGCAGGTATTGGCCTGGCCGCATAACTAATTCTTTCTTTTATGCATTACTTCCAAATGGGTGGAGATAATTTCTCCGTTTCACTTGGTATCTTATCTAAGTCCGCCACCTCAGATGTTTCTTTGACGACTCCGACTTTCAAACTGCGTGGGCAGAAAGACAGTCTCAACTTTTAGTCATGAATTGTAATTGTCTTTTTAATTTTCAATAATAGTACAAATGAACCCCACAGGTCCTGCCACTATCTGAAATCCTTAAACGCAGGACACAATCCTAAGGTCGGCGAGGCAATTTCCGCCTGATGACAGACAGGCATAGGCTAGTTTCTTGATTCTGCCTTTGTCCTCAAAATGATCAAATATTATACTTACTTGACTCCTTTCTTCCCGGTAATCATGAGACATGGTCTCGTCACTTGCACTTTTGTTTATTTTAGTGTTTTTTACCCTCTTTGTCTGCTCCAAGTCATATTCTAAATTAACCCTTTCTTTTCCTTTTTACCAGTGTCACAATGTCACAGTATATGCAAAGTCCAGAATCGAAGAGAAAGAAAACACAATCCTCTGGGACTCTCATATCTAAACAGGTCTCCAAGTCCAGGCCAGGAGGCCGGATCTGGTAGTCGAAAATAGGAACAAATTGAACCTGCCACATAGTGGTTTTAATTGTTACACCACAACACGGAGGTAATTTAACCATTGATCTTTCGGTAGAAACTGATAGTCATAGGATTTCTTTGTTCGGACAGATCATGTGATTGAAGCAAAAAGACCTGACCTTTTGTTATCCATAAGGAAAATAGCAAGTGTCAAATTATTGATTCTGTTGTTCTATACTATACAAGAGTTTACAAAGAAATTGAAAAAATTGAAAAATAACAGAATCTTGCTAGAGTGGTGAAAAAGATAGGAAAAACGGCCGTTGAAGTAATTCCTGTAGTAATGGGAGCACTTTGAGAACCACCTAGAAACTTGAAAACAGACTTGGAGAATTTGGCACACATAGAACATATTGAAGGCTGATGTAATGAATATGCATACATCTGGGCTCCCCCTAACAGTAATATAACTGGATGGTGTGAGTCATAAATACAGACTGATGTGGAGGTACAAGAATGCCTATTGGCTACGCCTACTGCCTACCACTACGACGAGGACCAGTCCATTACGGTTACCTGCTAGATTGTCCTACCCGGTTACAGTAGTCAACAACCACTTTGCTACTTCGGGACATATTGTAGGCAAAAGTAACAGAATGGAAACAAAGTGTAACCTACATAACGAGCCTCTTTAAATGGATAGTTAAACTGAGAGTGGAAATGATGATAAACAATGCTTAGAACTACAAAGAATAGGAAATTGTGGAGAGCTATGATCACCAACTCCTGAAGGAACACAGCACATAAATGAAGAATTGATGGCAATAAATTAGCATATGTTCATCGGAATATTATCAACTGAAATCTTTTAACAGACATTGAAATTAAACTAATCAAGTAAAAAATGCAATATATTTAAGGGTAAAGGTCTGAATTTTTAGATTACATCTAAAGGAAATCATAACACCCAAAATAATTCAATTATATCGTTAACTATGTGATGATAAAATCAGGCAAATCGTAAATAATGTGAAAAATGACTTACCCCGAACACTGAATATCCAAGTGATTTTACACAATTTCGGTATATTGAACTAAAAGAAAGAAGCCGACTTTTGCAAGAGTGCCTAAAAGTGATTCACATTTCATAAATGGAGGCGACTCTCTTCTAAAATTTTGAAATTCAAATCAAAATGGAAAAGTAGTTACAAATATCAATGCAGTCCATCATAAGTGAAAATGAAATCGATCTTAAATCTATTAATGAGCTGCCGTGTTTTCAGAACCATGGTGTTTTATTATGTACATGTCTGTGTATATTTTCTCTCCTTAATAGTGTTTTTTTTCTCATATTTTCTAACACTCAGTAATCCCCTTGCATTTAGTGACTTTATTAGCTTCTTGAGGGGAAATGATTAAAAAGACCACCCCCACAAAATACCGTCCAATAATTCGCTTGACAACTATGTATAAAATTTTCACGTGAATCCATACAGCTTATCCATATTAATTTCTTTTATATAACAGAATATTTCCTGACAAGCAGAAAAGATTCAAGCGTGGCTCTCATGGCTACAAACATCAGTAAAATGATTACAGAAAATTGTTAAAAGCAACAGAAAAAACTTATATCGTATGAATAGACTATGACATTTAATAATCTACCACATAGCTGGATTGATAATTGCTTAGAAATATACGATATCCCAAGATAAATACGAAATTTCTCATTTTAAATCAGGATCAGGTAGAAAACTAGCCTAATTCTTAGTCATGAAAGTGGACGCCGTGATTAAGGTGACGTAAATATCATATTCAAAAGAGATAATCTCCTCATATCATATTCTAATGATATAATCTAATATCATATTGTAAAAAGATTATCTTCTAGTATCATATTCTAAAGATATAATCTCTTAATATCATATTTTAAGAAATAATATACTAATACCATATTATAATGATATCATGACCTAATATCATATTATAAGGAGATATTTAATACTATATTCTAAAGAGATCAATATTCTAATATCACATTCTAAAGAGATAACCTTCTAATATATTTTAAAAAGATAATCTAATATATTCTAAAGAGATAATCTAATATCATATTCTAAAAAGATAATCACCTAATATCATATTTTAAAGAGATATTCTAATATTATATTATAAAGAGATAATATTCTAATAGCATACTCTAAAGAGATAATCTCCAAATATCATATTCTAAAGAGATCATCCGTCTCTCCTCCATTTTTGCATTGTATTGTTCTTCTTAATTCATCTCCCTTAATGAAACACGCTATGAAATTAAGATTGATGACAAATCCATCAACCATTAATTTTTCATGGGTGACTACAAACCCTTTGCCAGCAAAAGAAAAGGGTGGCCTAGTGAAAAACCTATAAGACTCGAATTTAGACTATATATATATATATATATATATATATATATATATATATATATATATAAAAAAAAAAAAACAGACCATTTAAAGTGGTCTGTTTTTCTTTAAATTATTAGCTCTGGATTTACATTGAGCTCTCAGGATTTCAACCTCCTTGGGATTACCTATACGGATTACCAAGTTTTTCATAACTTATATATATATATATATATATATATATATATATATATATATATATATATATATATATAGATAGATAGATATATAAAAGCAAGACCTATAAGAAGAAAGATTTACACTTAAAAACAGAGTTTGATAAATAAACAGCGATTAAAGAACTGGACCCAGAAGAAAAATAGAAGATAGCTTAAAACATTCACTAATGAAGGAAGAAATCATGAAATAACGTTATAGATTGATTCTGCAAAGTGAACTAAATTCGTAGAATTAGAAACAAAGCAATCAGCATATTGGTTGTCTTTGTTGTTACACAATTTCAATATCGTCAAGTGGTCAATAAGTGAAATTAGAAAAGTCGATGTTCAAATTTGGTAACTTCTAACATTGAACCGAATGTACCATCCTAAGGCGGAGATTTAGTGGCTGACTTAGCCAGGGTGTCGGCTTGCCCGATGGTAAGTCGGTCCCTGGTGGTATGAATCACTTCTATCAAATAAAAATGCAATAAGCAAACAAGCATAGGCAACTTTTGTTTTAGTAATAAAAAAGCAATAAGAACTTTATAAAGACTCTCAGTTACACAAGTCCAATGTGAGAGGTTATTTTCAAAGCTAAAGATAATAAAGACAAGGTTAAGAAATTCGCTGCCTTACAAAAATTTGGAATCATATATAACCATTAACAACAGAGAGTGATAATTAAATTGGCCTGTTCCTTTTTCCTTTTTCCCTTTCTTTTTCTCCTAAAAACAAATATAACGTAAAGAAATACGAGAAAACCGGTGAACAAAATGCCACCTAGTCGTTTCAACTTTTCCTTCTCCAATGTTCGTGGTATCCGTTACATCTTCTGCAGTATAGAATCTTTTTTCTTGGAACGGTCACCGGATATCTTTACACTTTGCGAAACCAATTTAAATTCTCCCGTTTCTACCAATGAATTTCATGAAAAGATTACAGCATTCACATGTATGGCCTCGGCGTTTACCTCCGGGATAACCATTCATTGGCAAAGCAACAGTAACTCGATTCACTAGACAACTCTTTCATGTGCTTTCGACTTTCATTATTACACTCTGTTACATATCTCCTTTACCTTTATCGCTGCCCCTCTTGTCTGCAGCATATTAAACATAATCTTTGATAATGTAGAAACAGTACCCTTTCTTCATCCATTTGCGAACACCTTTGTTTTCGGTGATTTTAATGCGTATCACGACATGTGGTTTTCGAATTCTAATGTTACTGTTGTTGTCGACATTCAGACTTTCAACTTCTCCAATGCTCAATCCTTTATTCAATTCGTGGATTTCCTGACTCGTCTCGCTAGCAAACTTGAGCAAAAGGCTTCCTTATTTGATTTATTTCTTACCTACTCTCCCATCTCTTACCGAGCTTAGCGCTCTTAGAAATTAATGATCACTATATCTATTGATATCTCCTTCCGTTACCAGCATGCTGATTGGGATTTAGTTCGTGACTTTCTTCGAGACAAATTGAGAATTGCACTACAGAGGTTTTCTCTTGGGACAAAACCGGTATGGATGATTTCATTCCTTCTCGAAAATACAAGGTGAAACCTCAATCTTCTCCATGGTTCACTCCACCATGCTCTGACGCTATAGCTTACAAGAATCATTATTTCCGGCTATACCAGCGAGATAGCTCCCGTCACAACAGAAGCGTATTCGTTGCTGCTCGTAATAAATCTAAACATGTCCTTAAAGGAGCTATGTCTCTGTTTGTTGAGAGAATGAGGCACATTATTGCCTCAGAAAACTTTAGCTCTTGTGATTACCGGCGGGTGTGTAATATTGTATTAGAGGCCCTAATCAATGCTGAATACGTTAACCATCTTACATCGCATGATCTTTTTTAGACAAGCAACATGGATTTAATTTCTTTAAGTCAACTGCTGTTGTACTGACGATAATTGTGGAAAGATTCTATCAAACTATAGATAAGAATGGTAGAGCTCGCGCTGTTGCTTTAGACACCTCGATAGTCTTCGACAGTATTTGACATGCAGATAATCTTCACAAATTCAATTTTACGGTGTTTCCGGTCAAATTTTCCATCTAATCAGGTTTTTCTTATCAATTCGTGAAATGAATGAATGAGAGTTATCATTAACAATCACTCTTCTAGATCATTTTGCACTAATGCAGGTGTTCCCCAGGGCTATATCCTTGGTTCTACTTTGTTTTTTTTTAAATTTTCATTAACGATCTTCCTGTTGACATCAACTCTAAACTTCTTATATATGTTGAAGACACAATTTACTCTTGTCTCGATACTAAGTCTGATCGGTCTGATAAACCCAAATTTGCGGATGATGTCATAAAAGACCTTCAGTCTGTTGTTAACTGGGGCAAAGGATGGCTTGTTAATTTTAATGCCTCCAAAACTAAACTACTCTCTAATCATCTGAGAGACCCCTTCTGCCTTTTATCAGCATGACTCGTTGTGCCTTCTCGGGCTAACGTTCTCAGCTGACATGAAGTGGAAAAACTATATTGAATTCAATGCTAGGTCAGCTGTTAAAGTTGGTTCATTTTTATCTCCTGAATCTATCTTGCATATTTACAAGTCTAGTTTCATGGCAACTCGTCCAGACATTTTGAATTTAAGCGCAGTACTAGACTGGTGACTAGTTCACGTCAATTTACAGTTGAGTTGGCAAGATATAACCATAAGTTTTTTTGTTTTTAAAGAGGTTCTTTTCTCTTCCTGTTCCACGCCTACCAGCCAACTTCAATCTTAAAAACAATAAATGCAATGTGAATTGCTTTCTGCTATGTTCATGATTACTCTTCTTTCGTTCTTACTCCTTCATAATGTTTTCTGTTTTCTAATTCTTTCCCACCCAGTAAGCCATTGTGTCTTAGTAACTTTACTGCCTTGCTTGGAGGGAAATCTATTAAAAAAAAACTCATTTTATATTGTTAAGATCGTGGACGCCGATAATAAATCCTGGTAGGACTTTTAGTTCTCCCAGAATAGCCTCACTCTATAGGTTAAAAACATTCAGTGAAAAGATACATCCTTGTTGTAGACCCATAATGATAGTAATTAAATCAAAAGCCGACAAACAATTTGGAAAACTAACCACTGCATAAATATATCGAGAAAGAGTCAATATTAATGATGCCGATAAAACTGACAATCACCGTTTGGTGTCTAAAGTCAGAGGCCGAAGAATTTATGAGAGTTGCATCAGAAAATTAACAGTCCAATGTCCAGAATAATTTTAAGACCCTATTTTGTAGATTATGTGGCTTATACACAGAAAGTGTCCATCATCTAAGTTCTGGCTGTATTATCTTAGCCACAACTGAATACCTCCTTCACCATGATTGAATTTGTCAATATAGTCATTGGACAACATATTTTTTACTATAATATACCCCACGAGAAAAACTGGTGGGTGACTAGTCACGACCAGTGAATATATATATTTGTGCTCTGAAACATTTATATACAAACAGATAGGAATGTAGATAAATCTCAATATAATTGTAAAGAATTACATAGTAAACAAACATGTTTACGCATTTAAGTAACCATCCTTGTTGATGTAACTATAACAGTCACATTGCTAAAAAAAACTTAGTAAATATAAAAAACTGAAAATTGAAATTTAAAAAAAATATTTATTTTCAAAACAACATTTCCCATCGTGATTGACGCTTTAGAAGCTGCACCGAAAAAAAACAGTCTTCATGGGGAGCAAAGTTTAGTTGAAATGAACAAAATTGCACTAAATGGAACTTTTTACATTTTCAGGAAAATATTATCAACGTGATTTTTCCCTGGATAACATTTGTTTTTGATTCCAAGTATTTCTTAAAGATTTAATTCCAGTTTTTTAAATTTAACATTTTTAAAAAAATGTTATTCAGCCTTTTAACAATTCTCAAGCCATTATCTGACACGATGAGATTGGTAATTGACACTTAAAAATTCTAAAAAAAATTCTCTCAAGAATAGGATTTTGTTGAAAATAAAGCATCTTCCTATAATTTGCTTATTTTAAAGCTCAGTGGGTTTAATAAGTTTGAGTCTGTCAAAATTCAAGACACTTCTTGTTTATTTTTTGCTTCCGTAGTCGTTCTACATATTGAAAGGTTACTGCAAGGTAATGAGTTCAAAAGCTGTCAAACTTCACAGAACCTATTGCATTTGACCTCTTTACAGCATCCGGGCTGCCTTCAGACTTAAAGGTCAATAAGAATGTAATAAATAAGAGAAATGTCGAATCAAGGATTTAGAAGAAATTTCTCCCTACTTCCGTAAATTATAACCAGAATTATGGTTGGTTGACCAATGAGAATTTGGCACGAAATGGTCTGTAATTGGATCACCAATCAGAAACCATTTTGTTTCGAAGAATTCGTCCATAAACGTTGAAGCACTGAGTTCTACAACAAGTAGACAGGATAGGAAAAGTCAAGAAGCATATTTTCCCTTTTCGACACCAGATTCTCTTGTATAACAAACAAAAAAATTCCAAACGTAAACGAATAATAAATACATTGATACTTTATAATCATTTACAGATGCAAAAGATCACAAACCTATCGCTACTCCCTCGCCATTTCCATGGCAAATGTTCACATAAATTCCATTCTTTAGCTTCACTAGTTCAAACATTTACGGCTTGGACACGCCATGCTACTTCCATCGATTCGAATCGTTCTCATTTCCTCTGTGATCCAATTTTAAGAAGAAAGTTCCAGCCAGGTTTTTTCCAAGAACTGCCATTTTGTGGAACAGACTCCAGCATGGGTGCTTTCCTGAACACTACAATCTTAACCAATTTAAGTCAAAGGTTAATTTTTATCTATCCGACTTATCCTCATAATATTCATTTACTTCCACCTTTTTCTATTCAGATCACTCACCTTATTCAGCTTTAGCTTTTTTACTGTAACCCTCTACCTTCAATGCCCCCCGGGCCTTGAATTAAGTGAAATTTAGTTAATTTTAGTAAAAAGCAAATGACCAAAAATAGTTGAGATAAGCCAAAAATATAAAAAGAGAAAGAAAAAAAAATGTAAGAATTCTAATTAATTAGGCTTGTCGTATAGAAAATTGATAATTTGTTTTCTTCCCTGACTACTCAATGGTGATTGATTATATTTGACAAAATCCAACGCATATAAGTGTTGTGTTTTTGTTTATTAGTATCACTTACATAGTTTTTGTGCACTTGACAACCGTATTTAATTTTCTCTTCAACTACAAACACAGACAATGTAAATTCCATAGATCAACTCCTTTCCCCAGGTGCGTTGACAACTTGGCTTGTTCCACAACTTCTACGGAGCAAAATGTTCCTCGAGACCTCATAAACTGTGATCCTGGCTCTTTGTTGATGCCTATACTCAACTCTAACCATACTGTTTCTCTGTTTTCATGATACTTCAACACTAGCAGACATTTTTCTGCAGTAGTGTGCAGGATAGCCTTTTATAGCACCTTTATCCGCCAAACTCCACAAAACCAGGCACAATAAGTTCGACAGATCAACCAGCAATTCACTTTTTTTTACTAGGCGTGTGTATAACTTAGCTTGTTCCACGACTTCCATGGAATTGATTTAAACATCAGAAAGGGGTTTTTCACGTGTTATGGCTGTAGAGGCCTCGATTGTAGTGCTCGTGGTGTTTTCTTGGTCCTTGTTGGTATTTTCCGTTTCACACTTCTTTTCCTTTTTTCATCTGCTTTTCTTTTTTCTTCCTTATTTCCTTTCCTTTTTTTGACAGGGACTTCAAAATCCTTTTTATCAGAGTTTGAAATATGGCCATCATGAATTACCAACTCGTCTGTCGACCATTTTCAAAGTGAAAAATTCCTAAATTTATGGTAGTATTTTCTCAAAGAATTGCACTTTTTTTCTGGTCATTACAAAGCTTGAAAAGTGTCATATAAGCCCAACAAGTCCTGGAAATAAAGTCAAGCAAAAAGCTTTATGAAAACAAAGCAAATTCAATGCAAATTCAAGGCGTCTGAAAAATAGAAGTTGATTTAGCTTTTTTTAAACCATTTCACCCCATGAAAGGCAATAAAGCCACGAAGACAGAAGGGGGTTACTGTTTATGAAAGAATAAGAAAAAGAAAAACATTATTAAGGAGAACAATAAAAGAAGAGGAGTCAAGAAGAGAGTTGATAACGATTGACATTGTATTTAAATTTTAGAAAATGAAAATTGGCTGGAAAGCAAGAAGCCGGACGAGAGTTCCACAAGTGAAAAGTACGAGAAAAGAAATTGTTAGCAAAGAAGATACGGTTACATCTAGACAATTCAGCTGTAAAATGATGAGATTAAACATTAAAAGCGCAATTTATTTATCATGCTTATGAAAACGCTTTTAATCAATATTAAGGGTTTTTATCTTTCCCGGGCAATTGTTGGTTTTCTTTAAAGTTCTTCTCTATTCATCTCCAATTATATCATCCTATACTTTCACTTTCACTTTCACTTCTAAGGTTTCATAGCTTTTGTATTTTTTCAATCCAGCTAGTATTTTCATTTTGTTCTTTATTGTCAGACGAAATTCATAAAGTCTAATTGTCATAGAGAAAAGTTCACCAGAAGAATTACCATGAAAAATATTTATATAAAAAGCCGTGGAAAGGTACATTAAAGTGATTGAAGCCGAGATGCCATGTCAAGACCAATAATACTGCAGATTCTTCTTTGAAATGTATGAAGAATTTCTAAATATATTGCAGGAGTCCCAGATCATAGGTGGCAGCGATATTCAAAGGACGGACGAATGGTAAACTTAAAAATATGTAAAATAGATTCTGGCAAGGAAAATGGTATAGCACGACACAGGGAAGCAACTTTCCTAGCAGCAAACCTAGCAATTGATTAATTTTACCACTTCCGAGAATGCTATCTCGAGAAGGTGAAACTCTTCTGGGGGTTAGCATCAGACATACTGATGAAAAGCAGAAAGCAGTCTCTCACATGATTAATTTGTTTTGTATTGGAGGCATCGAAATGAAGAAGCCAATCTTTGTTCAAATTAACAGCAGATTTTATGTCACTTTTTAGATCAGATATTTTAGGAAAACACTTCTATCTATCTATCTATCTATCTATCTATCTATCTATCTATAAGAAATATAGTTTTAAGGTGTGCAATATTTATGGGATGAAGTACTCAATATCAGAGATAGAACGTATGTAAAACAAACAAAACTCGAAAAGCAATAATAAAGATTTTCAAAAATAACGGTTTCAACATAAACATAAAAACTAACCTAAACGAAGTAGATTTCCTAGATGTTGCCTTCAACCTAAGAAAAGGCACATATAAACCATACAGAAAACCCAATGATAAACCACTGTATAAATCACACATCTTCCAATCATCTGCCTTCTATAATCAAACAAATACCAAAATCGATTAACTGCAGGCTTTCCGACAATTCTTCCAATGAAACCATATATAACGAAACTAAGAAAGACTACGAAGCAGCCCTAAAAGATAGTGGATTCCAGGCAACACTCACATACTCACCACAGAGCACAAGCAAGGCCAACAGGAAGAGAAATATCATATGGTTCAACCCACCGTACAGCAAAAACGTAAAAACAAACGTAGGAAAAATATTCTTCAAACTCTTACACAAATACTTCTCGAAATCAAGCACTCTCCAAAAATATTCAACAAAAACACAGTAAAAATCAGCTATATTAAACATTACACAAATAGTAAAAAAGCACAACAGGAAAACTATCAACACTCAAACAAATTAAACCCACGTGTAACTGCAGAATAAAGAATGTCCCTTAAACGGTAATTACTTACAAAACAACGCAATATAACAAGCCACGATAAATTCACCAGATTATGAAGAAAATATACATAGGAGTAACTGAAGGATCCTGGAAACAAATAAACTATGCACAAAAAACATCTTTCACAAATAGTAAATACGCGAACAGCACAACGCTTTCTAAATATATCTGGGAAATTAAAACAAAAAGCAAATCACACCAAAAATATCACAGAAAATAAGGAAAAGAACATCAGCCTACAACAATCAGTCCAAAAATTGCAAACTTTGCTTGGAGGAAAAATAGCTGTTATTACCTTACCAGACCAAAACTAACTACTAAATAAACGATTAGAGCTCATCTCAAAAAGCAGACATGAAAACAAATTTTTACTACGTTACTTAAAACTCAAAAACTGAAAAGCATAAAAAATAACAAATTAAATAAATAAGAAAAAACAAGTAAAATAGATTAATACAAGCAAATAATAACAAATTAACAAACCACTCCCGTCAAAATAACCGTTAGAATAGACTATAACAATCAATCCAAAAATTGAACGAAAAATAGCTATAATTACCTTTCCAGACCAAAACAAACTACTTAATAAAGGATGAAAATGCCTCTAAAAATTTTTACTACATCACTTAAAAATCGAAAACCGAAAAGAATAAATAAAAATATATAACATGAAAATAAATAAGAAAAAAACAACTAAAATAAATCGATCCAAATATATAAATAAATAAATAATGAACAAATTAACAAACCACTCTCTCCAAAATAATCGTTCGAGTAGACTACAACAATCAATCCACAAATTTGGACGAAAAAATAGGTATAATTACCTTCCCAGACCAAAAAGACTACTAAATAAACGATCAGAACTCATCTCAAAAATGTTTTTACTACGTTACTAATAAATCGAAAACCGAAAAGAATAAATAAATATATATAAAATAAATATAAATAAATAACAAGTAAAATAAATTAATACAAATAAATAAATAAATAAACAACTACTCCCGGCAAAATAACCGTTATAATACACTACCCATAATGCACCACTGACCCGTATATATAAATATTCGAGAAAAAAACAACATATTTGTCCTGATGATTGCATTTAGCATGGAACAGTCTGACACCTCTGAGTGTTAACTTCAATGTTCACTTATATATATATATATATATATATATATATATATATATATATATATATATTGTGTGTTCAGCTTCGCTTCAAATATAGTTATCCAATTTCTGCTTATTTGTCCTTCATAGGCTGTTGTTCATTTCTTTATAGGTAGTTTTATGAAAAATATTTCTTAGACAAGGCGTAACAATTGTTTTTTTCTGACAAGAAATCCTTTTTGTTGTTTATAGTATTCCAATTGCTGTGCCCTGCGATCATGTAAATGGCATTTGTCAAAGTTATGTTGTAGTAAGTACAACACTGAAAATTAAAGCTTTGAGATTCAATTTATATGGCATTATCGAGTAATCTCTTCAGTACACCAAGTGTACAAATAAGTACCCTATCAGATCCAGTTGTCAGAAAGGCTTTATTAAGAATAGACTTTAGACACTGTTCGTTTAAAATTCTTAAAGTATATCATTTGAAGGGTTTTTAGAAAAAGACATCAGATTCGTTTTGGACATTGTGTGTTCAGTGGGGGTGGGGTGCTAGTTCTCCGGGATTGTTAAGGGTTAAAGAAATATAGATACCATCAAGTTTCCTCTTCATCTGCAAGGATATTCAGGGGGATATCAGTGATAGATATTCCATAGCATCTGTCTATATTTCTGAGGTGAGGTATTATGTACACTATTTACATTATTCGGACTATTGTCCTCATCTTTGTTGCCATATTTATCACAACGTTTCGGACCTTCAGTATCTGTCTATATTTCTGAGATGAGGTATTATGTAGACTATTTACATTATTCGGACTATTATCCTCATCTTTGTTGCTATATTTATCACAACGTTTCGGCCGTTGTACTCTCCGGCCTTCTTCAGGTGGTTGGAATGTTTGACTGAACCCTTTATTTCGCTCGCTGTGGTAGACTGTTCTAGTTCCACGTGCCATGTCTAATGGGTGTCAGTTATCAGTTATCTCCTGTTAATTCACCTCTCCAAGTTCTCTACTGTCTTAACCAGGTATTGAAGTCACACTGTCACTGGATCTACCCGACGCCTTTATTCACTGTGCGTTGGTTAGAAATAGAACAGTCTACTCCAGAACGTTGTGATAAATATGAGGGCAATAGTCTGAATAATGTAAATAGTATTCCATAGCAGTTCAGCAATGTTTTTCTTTATTTCTAATTGAACTTTCTTATTTCTTTTGTTTAGAAATCAAGCTTAATGTTCGCAACTCTCTTGAATATGATAATCTTTGACCAGAATTGGGCAGAAAAATTTGTTGGTGAAATAAAATATTTTTCTCGAAATAAGCCGACGAAAAAAATCAGTAATTTGAAGAAAAGAAGAAAGATCGATTTGATAAGTAAAGATTTCAGAGCAGCTGCTAGTCACTTTTCTCAAGGATTTTGATTGAATTTTCAGAGACAAAAAGAGTTTTTCATCTATTTTTATTTTGTCCCTTTCTTACGAATATAACCAGGAGGTCAAAAGGCGTCCGTGTCTCTTGAAAATATATTACTCCACTAGAGTGAATGGACAGAATCAAAGAAAAGAATATGTAAAAAAATTTGTTCACATTTCATATTTGCAAAGAGTTCTTCGATTTCATCGTTTCTTTTCAGTGTTCTTGAAGGAAAAAATAATTGCCTGTTTCGGATTTAGAAATAATACCTTCCATATCACACCTATTTTAGAATGTTTTTCTATTCCTCTTTTATTAATTAATTTTTTGATTTATCATTTGTTTTGCAATTTTGCGGTTTTTGACCCGTTTTTTCTTTTTTCTTTCCCTTTTCATTGCTTTCCACTAATAATTCCTCTCTTCATGTCTTAACGATTTCTTTTCGTCTCTATGTTTTTCCTTTTCATTATTTTTTTGACATCCATTCTTTTATTCATTCATTCATTCATTCTTTCTTTCTTTCTTTCCGCTTACGGTCACATCATGTTGAAACACCGGTTCTCGTTTGATAACTGAAGTTAAGAAATATAGAGCCTGGTCAGTACCTAAATGGGCGATCTCTTGAGAATGCTGGGGGTTGTAAGCTTGGACGTGTGGGTGGTGTAATGGATAACGGTTCGGAATATGCAGAGTTCGAATTCAAGTCGGATTAATTATATTCATTTACGCGCAAATATCCCTGGGAAAAGTATGAATCCACCTTTCCTCCTCAGCTATGGGTCAAATAGTAGGATTTCTAGCGGAAAATAATAATTATCTCCCCGCTAAAATATTACAATAAAAATATTTCTGGGTTTTAAATAACCAGCAAAACGTTCATAAGCCATAATAGGAAATCAATCTTTCTTTTTAATCTAAAAAGACCTTTTTTTTTTTTTAAATTTATCTCTCCGTTCTTTATTGCTTTTTTTCTTTCATTTTTGTTCATCTCTTATATTCTATTCTTTTCTTTTTTATTTTCTTTCATTTTCTCTTTGCTCTGATCTATGTTTGTTTGTTTCTAGTTAACCTGAATCGATCTTTTTTTCAAAATTTTATTCTTTCATCTTTATTGTTTGTTCTTTCACTCTTGCTCTATTTCTTATTACCTTCAATTTTTCGCTTTTATTTTCATTCATTTCTTTTCTCTTCCCCTGATTTTTCTTCCTTTTCTTGTCTCTTTATTGTTTTTATTATATTTCTTCCAAAGAGCTCTTTCTTTTAAAATTTATCTATTACATTTTGATATTTTAGCTTCCTCGTTCTGCCATTCATTTTGCCAATTAATTTGTAAAGATTGTTTTGTTTTTATTCTCCTTTCTTTTCATTTTTTTTATTCTTCTTTTCTCACTTTTTGTCCGCTATGATTCTCTTTTCCTCTCGTTTTTCTCATTAACAAACGCACACGCGCGCGCGCGCGCACGCACACACACACACGCACGCACACACACACACACACACGTGTGTGTGTGTGTGTGTGTGTGTGTGCGTGCACCTTTTGTCGTTCTGACCCACCAACTATTCTCCCAAGTATTTCTTCATTTCTCGCGCATGTAAAAAGCCAGTGTTGATTTCTGATCCGGAAGATCCACTGTTATTTTATCTTTGATTCATCGCCTGACATTGCATCAAGTATTACAGAAAAAAAAAATGTGCGAAATCTCACCAGTTAAGTATCTTTCAGGCTTACGTCATATTTTCTACTCTCTCTCGAAAAGACAACAGAATTGACGCAAACCACAAGACTGTTGATCTGTTTACAACACAATCTTCGCCCGAACGGAACCGCGCCCTAATTACATAAATGCACGTCAAATGACCTTAACTGTATCAAGGTTACATTGCGTTCGATATATATATATATATATATATATATATATATATATATATATATATATATATATATATATATATATATATATCATCCACTTGTTTCAAATATTTCTTTCGTACTATATCTTTTCAGCGATTGCGTTACCTTCCTTGGCATCTAACGTTGCACTTTGCTTTTCACATGTCTCTTTCAATGCCTGCAACACGCATAAGGATATTAACACACATTTGCATATATTTACTAACCTAGGCTTAGTTCAGTGGGTATTTAAATAAGGAGAAAATGGACCAGGAAGACTGTATTGTTTAAATGGTGAGATAGTGCATACGTTAAAAATCAGTATTCGAAATTCAAGTCGCTAACGAAGCTTGAACCCCATCGGCAGAGTTGGTGGGAAAAACGAAGCCGATTATGTCACCACCTACATATATAGATTTCTAACTATATATTTCTGATGCTACTTCAGTGCAGTGCGTATATAAAGTTCCATTTGCATATTAAGATGAAATTCATGATGTACAACATTTAAAAACACATTCCTGTCCAACTTCACAATACAAGAAAATACTGGTTGGCAACACAAATATGCAACACCACGAAAATATTTGTCTATATTTCTGAGGTGAGGTGTAATGTACACTATTTACATTATTCGGAGTATTGTCTTTATCTTTGTTGCTATATTTATCACAAAGTTTCGGCCGTTGTACGCTGGGGCAGCCTGTTCTAGTTCCACGTGCCATGTCCAATGGATGTCAGTTATCAGTTATCGCCTTAACCAGGTATTGAACTCACAACTCCTTAAGGACACATGACACAGTGGATAAAGGCGTTGGTTAGATCCAGTGAAAGGACCCAAAGAGTTGTGAGTTCAATACCTGGTTAAGGCAGTGGAGAAATTCGAGAGGTCAATTAAGAGAAGATAACTGATAACTGACATCCATTAGACATAGCACGTGGAACTAGAACAGTCTGCTCCAGCGAGAGAAATAAAGGGTTCAGTTCGACATTCCAACCACCTGAAGAAGGCCGGAGCGTACAACGGCCGAAACATTGTGATAAATATGGCAACAAAGATGAGGACAATAGTCCGAATAATGTAAATAGTGTACCACGAAAATAATAAACAAAAATGTCAGACACTGGCGGCCCTTTATATCAAAAGCATCCAAGCAAAACTCACCAAAATTTATTACGAGTGTACCAGCAATTCAGATGATGTTGTAGTATCTGTTGACATTTTTTATGAATCGACTATTAAACAAGAAGCTTCTATTCACAACACTTCTTGTGTTACCGGTGTACTGACTGAGATAAATTTCGTGATTTTCTTCTCGACGCCACTTGGAGTGATATTTTTAATCATCCTATTGAGAATTGTGTGAATGATCCATGCTTTTGTACCTTCACGGAAATACCAGGTGAAACCACAATCTTCTCCCAGGTCCACACCTGCTTGTTCAGTCGCTATAGCCCACGAGATTAACTTATTTCCGGTTGTACGAGTCTGATATTTCCGATCACAAACAGACGCCTCGTAATAATTATAAACTGTCCTCAATGAAGATATGTATTTGCTGACAGAATGTATATAGCCTCTAACAAGTTTGGTTCTCATGACTACTGTCGGCTCTGTAATAGTTTCTTAAACAAGAGTAAATCTTTTATCTCTCCTCTCTTCACTCAATTTGAGGTGTTAACATCTTCTGTTCTTTGCGCATAAATTACCTTCTAATTCTATTTTTGACTAGTGTATCTTTGCCTGAATATCCAGTCTCTTTTGTGTGGTATGCATATAACTCTGCTCATGATTTCTGTCATAATTTCTAAACTGGATACCAACAAAACATGTGAACTTGATGGCATCAGTACAATTGTCAATAAGAAATGTGTTGCTAAACTGGCTTATCTTCTCTCTAAACTCTACTATAAATGCCTCACTGCTTCTTGCTTTCCTTTACAATCTTTAAGAACTGGGCTGAACCGTCTGATCCTTCTAACTATCGGCCTATCAGATTTCTACCAATTTTAAGCAATGTAGTAGAGGTTCTAATCAACTCTGAATTGGTTAATCATCTCACATCGCAGAGTCTTCTTTCAGACAAGCAATATGGCTTTCACATCTCTAGATCAACTGCTGTTGTGTTAATGTTTATTACTGAAGGAGTCTATCAAGCTTTAGCTATTAATCTAGAAGCTCGGAGTATTGCTTTGAATATCTCGAAGGTATTTGACAAGGTTTGGTATGTTCGTCTTCTTTACAAATTGCAAGGTTTTAGTATTTCTGAGTGAACTTTTGATATGATTCAATTTTTCTTATCAACTCATTAAATGATTTACTCTTCTAGATCTTTTTACATTGTTCCTAATTTTAATCAAGCACATTCCTGATGTCATGAGTTCTCAACTCGTCATCTATGTCGATGACATAAGTATTTACTCTTGTCTTAATGGTAAATCTTCAGCGAACTAAATAGATGAAAGGTCTGTGCGTTGACACCGCAACTAACGAAAGATGTTCGCTACACAATCCAACATTGAATATAACGACCTAATGCGTATGTATTTACGCAAAGATACATGGATGCGCATATATGCCCAGTCCCACACTGTTCACATATGTTTATTTTTGTGTGAGCTCCAATGAGAGAGCGTGCGTGTATGTATATCTGCGTACGCCAATGAGTGAACGTCCGTGTATATATGTTTGCGTAAGTATGAGTGGCGTTCCGACGATAATTTCTCCTTCCAGTTTCATAAAACACCGATATACGCAATCATATATAAATCCAAAATTTAAGAATTAATCAGTTTGTCTGACGATCGCAAATAGCGTAAACCCAGGGTCACAAACTCACATCAATCCAACTATATATATATATATATATATATATATATATATATATATATATATATATATATATATATATAGTTGAATCAAAGGTAATTTCCATTTTAGAAACCATTTGTAATGACTAATAGCTCAGATGAACTATCTATTCCTTAAATATATCATGTGAGTTATTGAAAAATGCGTTAGACACAACAATGCTCAACGTAAGCGGAAGAGGATTGTGAAATCCTCTTCTGTTTACGTTGGGATATTATGTATTTAAAGTTATTAAAACACAATGAAAGACTAAATGCTCATTTTTGCTTTGTTCTACACCATTCGCTATATTTACCTGAACTTGCACACTGATTACATTGTGTAACACAAATTGTGTCCTTGGATAGCAATTATTATTTCCTATTTGCTTACGCATAGAACGTATGAAAAATGGCTAATATATCCTTCACACTTTGCTTTGTGATCAGAAAGTGTGCATCATGCGGAAGAAACAATTACTTGAGTAGTCAGTTGGTTCTCTCCAGATTTGTGAAGATTGCGAATTTCATGGCTCTATTTTCACCCACTTTCCCGCAAAAGGGCAAAATAAAAATATATGACTATAAAAATACAAATATATTTCACCTAGTGTTATTGAAAAATTCTAAAAAATTACATTTTTGATAATTTCTAAAAAATCTGCGCTGGATATGTAAAATTCTGACTTTTTCCCCAATCAATGTCGCAAATACAACAAAAATACGGTATCTTGAATACTGAACATCCCATTCCGTATTTTTTCTTGCCATTGATCCAGTATAGAAAACATTCCTGATACTGTGGGTACAAATGTGCGATTGTGGAAAAATTTAATACATATTTTTCAATAACACTGGTTTAAAAAAAAATAATTAAATTAAAAGAAAATTCCAAAACTTTTACACTTAAAAATTCCACAATTCAAACAAGCAAAACTTTTCATCTTACCTTCAAGAGTTTTTTTGCAGAGTTCCCAGGTGAAATCAAGCGCCTAGGGTTTGTCATGGTCTCCGATAGGAATGCCGAAATATGCCTTGTAGGCCTCACACATTTTATCAGACGTTGCCACAGAGTAGTTTTTTCACTCTTGTCTTGGTAAATTCGCCACAGACATAGAAAAATGCGTCTGCCAGATGCTTACAACCACTTGATGCCATCTATAAAAATGCATGTCAACGACAACTTGTCTGCAATTGTACAGCGAGAAGTAAACTGAACTGTTGAGCTTACGTTCCCTGTATCTGTACTACCATCTATGTTGCCAGAACGTTGTAGAAATTCTTGAAACTTTTTGAAATTACTCGAAAGTCCTTAAAACTTGTCTAAAGTTCTTGAAATGTTTAGAAACTTCTCAAAGCATGTCAGCGCTGAATCTGTTTGGCATGTAATGGAAAATAAGTTAGTTTCAAAACATCGATGTCTAGGGAATAAAAGTAAAGTTTGAAGGGAATAATAGTCATTTCCTTTCTTTTCTAGAAAGGGAGTAATTAAGAAATAATAGTTACTGACAAAGAAGACATTTTGTTACAGAATGTTATCTTTTTCGAGTGCTACAAAACTCAGATTTCATCCAAAACTTTTCACATCAACACCGGAATTTTACTTAAAAGGTATGGGAGAGCTATCTGATCAGTGGCAAAAAGTTATTGCAACTAACTGTAAATATGTAATTGAATAAAATTGAAGTTGTACTTAATTTCTTGAAGAATAAAGTTGATGATTCAACCTAATATATATATATATATATATATATATATATATATATATATATATGGTTGAATCATAAATAATTTTCGTTTTGGTTTATCAACTTTATTCTTGTTATATATATATATATATATATATAAACAAAATGTTATTAAAGACAACAGACATTTTGTGTCGATTAATTTTATTGAAGGACTTAAGAATAATCCTTCTCAGATAAGGAGGAAATTCCGTCATAAATTGTTAAAAGTTGAATTTGGAGAAAATATGGTCTAAGTTTTCGACTTTAAGTCATCATCATAGTAGCTTTCGGCTATTCTTTTAGCCGTTATCAAGCGCAATTTTTATTTGTTAATTTTGAACTGAACGTATGTGTTTTTATGCATATATCTAGAGTTATAGGAATGTTTTAGTTTCCAAACCCGGTAAACCTATAACTCTAGATACATACATAAAAATCAATACATTCAATTAAAAATACAAAATAAAAATCATCCATGATAATGGCTAAAAGAATAGCCGAAAGAGCTCAGATATGCAGAATTTTGGGACAATTTTTAGACACTTTGTGTTCAGAAAAGAAAACTCTTGTACGAACACAAGAAAAATTAAATAAAAACTTAGTCTTAGTCGTTGTCAATCGTTTTTTAATGAAACTTATATATATATATATATATATATATATATATATATATATATATATATATATATAAAGCTAGCTCGCTATACAAGCACATGCATACAAAGTAAGCACTCCCACAAAACCGAAATTCAAACATGTCACCTAAATTGAACGTACTATTCTAAACAAATTGGCCTGCTAGCGTGTCTCTGAATTGATTGATTTTTCTTGTAGCATTTTTCTGGTCTTTGCAAGTAGGTGTTTGACTGATTTTCTTAATGGCTTTTAGAAAAGGGCATTGTATCATGTGTGCGTGCGTGCGAAATTTTGTTTTCTTTTCGATGAAAACTGCTTTTGAAATTGTTGTAATGGTTGAGAATCTCCTAAGGAATAAGTGTTTTTGGTTAAATAAAAATCGACGAGTGATATTTACGTTTCAAACGGGGGTAAAATGTCACATGAAGACGAAACAGTGGAAAACCATGAAAACTTTCGCCACACAATCAGTGATGATAGCCGCTGGATCAACGATAATATCTCTGAAGTGATTGGTTTGAACTAAGAGAAGCTTCTTCTGCCTTATTTGTCTCTTCAGAACGTTGAATATCACGGTCTCCACATCTTCTTATTCTTTGTAACTCTTAGTAATGTTTGTCTTTTTACTATTCATTTACCTCTCCATTCACATAAACTAGTTATATAGGTGTGCCGCTACCTCCCACCTCACACTGTTGCCATCGATATTTTTGAGTGTGAAATTTTCAAAGCACTCCTTCCTAATTATCCGTTTCGTAAATTTCTTCAAAAAATATTGAGGGCTTCTAAGTCTAGTGAGAATAGAAGTTTATGAGATCATTTTTTATTACCAATACGATGATATCGTAAATTTCTACTCTCACTATAACAACAAAATAAAACCCTGAATAATCATAGGATTCTGTCTAAAAGCACTCAGAATTTTTAGCCCTCAATATTTATATAAAGGGAAGAAATACACTGAAAATACCTTTAAGTTACTCCTATGCCCTAATTATTTCATATTCAACGCGAATAAAAGTCTCATAATATATTTCAAAATAGAACAGTGAACCTTTCTGCTAATCCCAACAAATCAAAATATATTGTTCTCACCAGAAACTCTATCATACTACGATTAAAATTAAAACATTTTTACAACTACTTCCAAAAACAAGAAAAGACTTAATGAATACGAAGCTAAATGATAATAAGCTAAGCTTTGAAGGGGAAATTTACTTTATGAATTGTGATAATTGTCATGGGATACACCGGAGAAACCTCAATGAATTTAAATAAAAAATATTTAAACACAAAAGGGATTTTATACAAAACAACACACTCAATGTCTTAGTTACTGAACTTAATAGGCCTGACTATAATTTTGATTTTTTTAAAAAAAAAATTGCTCTGACATCAACAACTGCATCAAATATATGTGTGTTTATGTAAATATAAAATACCACACAGTGAGTGCTGGTGGTAATAAAACAATAGCTGATGTGAAATAACTGCAATAATTTATACTGAGAATAAATATATATCTGTTCTTTATCATTTGCGCCAAACAGCGAGGAACAAATACAAACACACACCCATATATATATATATATATAGATAGATAGATATAGATATATATACGTGTGTGTGTGTGTATATGTATAATTATATATATATATATTCTGTTTATAAGTTATTTTTATAGATATAATTTATTTAAGTAAATACTCTGTTTTTTTTTTTTAAATTAAACAGTATTAATTACATTTACCGACCTGAATGTTCGAGAAATGTCGGAGAAAATATATGCTTCTCCGACAGAAATCGAACCTCTAAACCTTAACGGGAACCATCATTTGATCTGACGTGCTGTTAACGACTCAACCATAAAGAAACGTCTGGTGAGCAAAGACTAAGTTTCTCTTAATAAACACACACCTTCGACGATTTTTCTTGATTGATCATGTTTGCTCACGAAATATATCTTATCGTAAACAATGCCAACATATAAAAAATGATTTAATACATTTCATAATATATATATATATATATATATATATATATATATATATATATATAATCCATTTCATAATACACACACACACACACACACACACACACATATATATATATGATTAAAACGAAAGATGGTCCGTCTGGGCCTTTTGTAATATGTAGATTGAATCGGCTGCTTAATGAAATTTGAAAACTAAAAAGACACCAAAATGCGAACAATATGGTCAATAAGATTTATATTTATTATACATTAGCCTTTTGACTAAACCGAAGCCCAAAGAGAAAGATTTTAAAGCCGGAATTTTTGTCACGACTGTGTCCCTTTTCAAAAGTGGGACTCACTCTTCCGGAGAATGTTTTTTTTTCTTATGTGTTGTATTCTTGCAAGAAATTGGATTTTGGCCTAGTAGATTGTTAGGATTAGGGTTGCATAGGGTTTAAACAAGGATTTGGGTTTACTTAGAGAATATAATTTCCACAGGCGTGTTCGAAAATTCCGACTTTAAATCTTTCTCTCCGTGCTTAAATTTAGTCAAAAGAACGACTAATCTCCAATAATATCATCAATCTTATTCCCAAATTTTGTTATCATTTTGTTTTCTTTTTATTCCTCAAATTTCAACAATCTGCTATTTAAATATCTATCTATCTATCTATTTTTCTTAGTCTGTTAATATCTATGCACCCAAATGTGTCTCTTCATGCCTCTCTCTCTCTCTCTCTCTCTCTCTATATATATATATATATATATATATATATATATATATATATATATATATATATAAAAGTGTGAAAATAGAAATCAACATCGCATGATGCATGACAATTTCACGCCTTCATCGATTATCAAAGCCTTGATCGCTTATGGTCTGATGGCGGTTTAAATTGAGAAAGTCTCGTGAAGTTTCTATCTTCAAACCCTCTATCCGAACCCTATCCCCGATATTAAAAGCAATTTACTTTATAAATATTGCAAATTAAAAACACTATCTATGAGCATGTGTTTATGTGTGCGTCTGTGTGTGCATTTGTTTATCAAAATAGGCAGAATAAGCTCTGGTGTCAACACCCATGATGTCAGAACATCTTTACATTCACTGAACTTTTTATTACCGAACAAAGAGTGTAAGGAAATGTGAAAATAAAAAGTTGTTGGAAGATAAGCATTTTTCTCATGCAGGAATCTGACTGGTGTTCTTACTGATTTGCGTCTTATCATTTACTGAATTCATTTGTCACTTTGCCATTTTGAGGCACCGGTTTTCTTATGACGGCATGTGATCAAAAGCCTTTCGAACCTCATTGGGTTCATTTAATGATCTGCCTCATACTATCTATCTATCTATCTATCTATCTATCTATCTATCTATCTATCTATCTATCTATCTATCCTGAAAAATAATTCAAACTCTCTCTTGCTCACAGGAGCAAAACTGGCCATAATTTTGATTTTACTATTTAAGAAAAGAACATATTTTTATGAAGAATGTACTTCGAGAGCCTACTAATAACAAATATTATCAACTATAAGCACACGTCAAAAATATTATATGATCAACATTTAATGGATTCATTCTTAAAGAATCAAGAATCAAACGTATTTTTATCTAAAACACTATGGACGTAAAAATGTTCCCAAGTCAACATGCGAAAAATCAAAAACATAATGTCTACTACTCTACTACTTCTACTACTACTACTAATAATACTACTTCGCGCGTGCACATACCCACCCCACGAAGAACACACACTTACGAATATACATTATCATTTTTCAGTTAGGCTTTGAATCCGTTAATTCGGAACGCCGCAAAGTAAAAATACCATGATTTCTTCTTTCTTTTTCTCAATATCCCATTCTTTGATGAGGATTTAATAAAAGTGAAACCTGTTAGATTGATAAACGTTTCTTACTTGTTCTTTGTCTTATCATTCTGTTGGATTCTGATCCATATTTGATCCCAACCTATCTATCTATACAAATATATATATTCGCCGAAATATTAATATTTTACACACACACACACACACACACACACACACACACACACACACACACACACACACACATATATATATATATATATATTAATATAAAATTTTAAATATGATAAGAATGCATTATATATAGTCAGTGAATAATATTACTTCGTATTTATAGAGTTTATATTATACTTCTCTGAAATGCTAATTGCCAAGAAACGAAATTATTATTATTATTATTATTATTATTAAGCAAAATTATTGATGTAATTCTTCCAATATTATGCAACACTTCCAGAAAAGCACAATTTAAGAAAAAAAAGAAAAGAAAAAACAATGTTTAACAATGTTAAAGTCTTGAAATGTCGGTGGATTCTGAATATTTTTTTCAGAATGTCTACTTTAAAGTGTTTCAGAATGTGTACCTTAATTATTATTACGGGCATCAAAAGTATGTTTATCTTCTTCAAGTTATGTTTAAAAATGGATAAAAGTATAAAAATATAAAAGCAAGTCTTTGTATAAACATCACTTGTTTTGAGAAAAACGGTTGTACTGGTAATCAACGCGATAAAGCGAGTGAAACACAGCTAGCATAAAGGGAATGCAACTGAAGCGTGAGTTACATGATGAGGAACGTGCTCAGCTGAAAACTTTCCGTCAGTTGATTAGTTAGAGCAATTAATCAAATAATTTAGTGTAAACCTTATGGAACTCTCCTGTCATTTTGTTAATTTCGACGCAGCGGGACGTTATTAATTTGCATATGTAATTATCTTTATGCGTTTTAAGACTTGAAATGTCGGTGGATAAAGTGTTTCAGAATGTGTATCTTTATTATTATTATTATTATGATTATTATTATTAAGGCATCATCACTGGAAAGATCGACATACACCTGGTATATACACCTACCGAATCGACACACCTGAGGAAGGCAGGAAGGTACAACAGATAAGTACAATTGTTCGAATGTAAATAGTACAAATAATGATAAATCTTCATCTCAGAAATTCATACAGAAATCGTTTTTTATTATTAATCCTCGACTATTTTTTCTTTCATCTAAGAAATTCTTATAGTAGCATAGCCATCATCCGATCAAATTGAAAAGCAATAAGACTTTGTTTGACATAATCTTTTCTGAAGTTAACTTGTCACATTGTGATTGTACAACAAAAATGCAACAGATCAGAATAAAAATGCATTATTGCTACCATATCTGGGTTGGAGCTCACCAGTCATCACTTGTCTATAATGATATTGTGAGAAGTAAGTCCCATTCGAACAGCTTCTTCCCAAGAACTGCTGCCCTTTGGAACGGACTCCGGACGGGATGTTTTCCCGATCATTATCTATTCAAGTGTAGGGTTAAATGTTAGCTTTTTTGAATAACGGCATGAACTTCACTTCTTGCCTTTTCCTACGCTCATACAGCACCAAACAGTAACCCTCTACATTGAGTGGCTCTTGGGCCTTGTATTGGGTGAACATATGTATAACAAAAAGCCACAATGAGCCATATTGTATGCACAAGGCTCATTTCAAGTGTAGTTACTAACTTAATCTCATTTAACCTCTTTTTAGTACTAAATTTCACCTAATAGAGTTAAAGTCAAAATAGTAATACTGAAGTGTGTGAAAGAGAGGTTGGTAGAAATGAAGGTTATGGGCATAAGAAGGCTATATAAAGATGGATCATTGATTTGGAGAGGTCAAGATTTAAGGGTTCAAGATTGGAGCGCGCATGTAGAAGTCTGCTGCACAAAGTGTTAATTCTTGGGAAAAAACGTGATTAAAATTTTGTTCTTACATTTGGAACTCGGAGGGAATGAGGGTATTTCGACTCTGTAGAAGTGGTATGGCGTATTTTAACTCTAAAGGTCTGGACTGTTGGAATTAAAGATTGGAGTTCATCTAAACTTTGGACATAGAAATAGCGATAGATTAGCGACAGTCATGTAACGTCGCGTCCGTAAGAAAGAGTGTCACAGAGTGGAAAATATGTGTTCCACAACGAGAGTGGATAAACGATTTTGAACTTATATGAAGGTTGGAGAGTGAGAATTGAGAAGCTTCAGCCCTGCTATGGCAGCAAAACCTAACTTAATCCGACTTTGATAGAATGAACGCACCATTTAGTAAACATATTCAGCAATACTTTGTATATATGTGTTCCATTTGATTCTAGAATAACCTTGAGACCCAATACATGTTCAAAACGTGGAGCCGTATGGCGAATGGATTCGTTAATCGTGACTAGAAGAAAACGGTGTTTAGCGCCTTTTTCACAAAATAAATCAAGTCACTAAAGGAAAATCAGTTTTATTTTCAGATGTAAAATTCGAATAGTCATTTTAAATTGAAGAATTACTTTTTAGAAGACCGAAAGTCAGTCAGTTTATTCTTTAAAGTTTGTAAAAATCCCATGAGCTGTTTTTAGCTATTTACCTCCCGACGATAGTATATAGGACACAAGGCCAGTTTAATGTTGGGACTGCTCATGTGAGTAGAGACAGAAATTGTTTCATCTCCTTAACCTGCGTGATTTTAGAGCAATGAGTTGGTAGTGCACTGGGGCCTAGGATCTCCAGTGACAAGGCACGCCTGCTTCAATTTTATGGCGTGTCTTTCCTGAAGAAAAGAATATGGTTGATCTTAACACCGATGCGCCGGAAATGGAAATGTTTTTATTTATCATTTTGCTTAATATTAATAATATGTTTGCTACCAGCAGGTTTGACTCTCTTTCTTTCTTTTCGTAAACGTTTAGGAGTTTTCTTATTTTCTCGTGTATAAGATAACAAATTTTTAACGTTTGTTTTGCTCCAGATGGTCCTGAGAATAATTACTTTTTAAGTGTTTACTTCTGCTTGTTATATAAACATGTCTCGTTTCTGTTAGGGTTTTATTGAAGAAAGTAACAGAAGAAAAATAGGGTGAAGGAAAAGAAGATATATGATAAAAAGGAGAAACAAAAGAAAAAAGGGAGAAAACGAAGAGCGAAAAGAGGTAAAAAGGAGGGAATAAAAGATAAAAGGAGGAAGAAGAAGGTAAAGAAGAAATGGGAAAAGTAAAAGGAGGAGGAGAAAAAGAACAGATGTATACAAAGAAATAGAGAAAAAGAAACCGAAGAAAAAGAAGAGAAAGAAAGGGAAAGAGAAAATGAAGACGAAGAAGACACAAAATAAGAAGAAAGAGAAAGAAATAAGAAGTAAAAACAGAATGTAAAGTGAAGAAAAAAAGAAATGCAATGTAGAAAAATAAGAAAAAGGCAGAGAACCGGTAGAAGAAGAAAAAGAAAAAAAAAAAGAAAAGCATATGAAAGGAAAAATGAAGAAAAAGGACAGAAAGAAGAAGACATAAATTAAAACGAAGATCAAGAAAAATAGCAGATAAGGAAAAAGAAGGAAGAAGGAAGAAGATAAGTCACATAGAACAAAAAATAAAAAAGAAAGAAAGAAAAGGAGAAGAAGAAGACTAAATAGAAAGAATGAAAATTGAAGAAGAAAGCAAATAGAAAGATGGCTGCGTGAAACGAAAAAAGAAATCAACAATGGAAGTAAATAAGAAGGAAAAAGAAGATAAATAATAATAATAATAATAATAATAATAATAATAATGTAGGAAATGAAGACTGAGACTGTACCGGTAGTAATCGGAGCCCTAGGCCTCGTGAGAAAAAGAATGGACAATTTTAATAACAGTGTCCCTGGTAACACCAACATACAAGTTTGCCCTAGTAGGAAAATCCCATATACTAAGTACTATCAATTAAATGACAATTCTACTATAGGGTCTAAGTATAATGTAACCCCCTCTTCTACAAGGACGTGCAACCATACAATTTGGATCTTATCTCTTGTAGATATCTTCATCTAGGGATGACTTTGTGCTCAAGTTGATTGCATAGAGTTTTCAACTGGCCAATGAGTTGGCGCCAGTTAGGTCGTTGATCGTCTAGACTTGCTGGTAAGTGTTGTATTTCTTACTGACAAGAAAAGGTGGAGAGCCCTTCACTTTGATTCAGTAAGCCGTGGTATTTTCTTGACGACAGAAGAAAAGAAAGTCGTGCTCTTGTCGGAAGAAGGAGAAATCCTGATCTTGATTGAAAATGATAGTTTTAATAATAGTAAATAAACATAGAATATTTACAAAGGTTTAATATAGCTTAACACCTCTGGATGGGGTAGCGACTTGGAACCAAAAGTGTGTATTCTCAAACTTTTATCAGAGAATCGAACATCGAGTTAATTTCAGACGGGCGTGAATTGCGTGTGTGTTGATTATACAATTTTTGACGTGTCTCTCTTGTCGATTCTCCCGGATGACTCCCGGCTGTCTCTCTGCCGTTCACCAAAATGCTGTATATATAAGAACCCAGCTACCCACGCGTTTTCTCAACAGCGTTTGATCACAAAAGGGGTCATTTTTTCTGGTTTGTTTTTAACTTATTGTTATAGAGTAGTTTCACAGTGGAGGCTTGTATTTCACTAAGTCGGTCCTAAAAAGTTTCGACGTACAAAACGTTAGGAACTTGTTATAATAGTTAATGACGCAGCAATCTAGTTGTGGTGGTTGATACTTTAATGTCCGACATCGACTGACTCACCAACTCTCTGAGCCCGCTGGCGACTGCTACTACTACTACTTATTATATGTGGGAGAGTCTATTAATAATAGAATAGGTATGTTCCAGTATAACACTTATCCAGACTTTAAATATAGCCAACCTTCAAGGTGATCTATATTCAAAATAACAATACCTCATTTCATATTCGTCTGATAAGACTTTAGGGGAACATAGAAAAAACAATGTTGTCACCTGTCAAAATATGCAGTCCTTTGAACAACAGATGTTTTCACAATAAAATTTATTGGAAAAATTTGACTTCACAAAAAGATTCAAACCTATAAATTTTTTTCTGTTCCATTCGCTTCCACCAAAAACCAGAAATATAAAATACATTTCCCTAATAAACAAGTTACCTTGTTTCACTAAGGACCATAATTTGGACGTGGCTCTACAGGATACAAAGCAGGAAACATAGCATACGCAAATAATAATAATAATAATAATAATAATAATAATAATAATAATAACGGATTAACGAGGAAAACCGTGAAGAAATATTCGAACGACCAAGAAAAAGAGAAAAGAAAAAAAAAGAAACTGCTACAATGAATAAGAAAAGAAAAAGAGTCTACTAAATGTCTGTTTCTTTGTTCTGTAGTACTAATATATTTTATTGCTCAGAAGTACCATTGGAAAATAAAATAAATATTCTTATGTCCCTGCATTGATCTATTTATAAGTGAAGCGATCAAAGTTATAAATGAGTATGCGAGAGTGATGCCTTATTTCTAGGAAGCATCTGAAAAGACGATAAAAACATGTTCATTATAAGTTATAAACCTGTTTGTATCATCGACTAAATGATATGAGCGTTCAACAAAATGAGCCTAACATTTTGTAAAATGTTTGAAAATTGAAGCTGTTTGGGTGGCGATAACCTAGTGGTAACGAATAAGATATATTTATTTATTTTTTATGTCTAAGAGAGAGAGAAAGAGAGAGAGACAGAGACAGAGACAGAGACAGAGACAGAGACAGAGGCAGAGACAGAGACAGACAGACACAGAGACAGTAAATTAAAAAAGTTACAAGAATTCTACATAAAGAAAGTAAATGAATAAGGTTGGTTTTAAGATAGGGTTACACGTCTTTCTCGTTGTGGCCACAGAATAGAGAAACGGGGGTAAAAATAATAACAAATTAAAAAGAACTTGCTAAAAAAAGCTAAAATGAATATTCTGCATCTAAAATCACACACACATATTTTTGGAGGAAAGATGTATGATAAAGTGGAAAAAATGTTTTTGTGTGACGCGTTTCGTGCCTATGGACTTAATCAGACGAGATTTGTTTACGTTGATGCGACTACGGATAAAAGAGTGACGTTGGGAATTTGAATTGTGATAACAGAAGATCTGCCAAGAATGATGAAACGTTTGAGGGCACATGGACGTAAATTTATTGTGAATGAACTAGCGATTAAAGCACTTTCTAAACATTTTTGTCTTAGTGAGTTATCTCCCTCCTTCTCTCTCTCCCACACACACGCACACACACACATATATATGTAAAGCACCGATCTTCAATTACGAATTGAGCCCTCTTGGCCACTGGCGTTTATACACATTTCATATATAATACATTAAAATGTCCCTTTCTCTGCCGTGAGGGGTAAGATCTCTGACTGATACCAAATCTGTCGAGTTTCGATCCTGGCATGAAGCAATGGACGTTTAGCCACACAGTTGTGTGTGTGTATGTGTGTGTGTGTTTGTGTATATATATACAGTGTGCGAGGAATTGTCATCTAAATTACGCAAAAGTGAAAATAACACTGACTTCTCATTTTAACAGATATGTTTATCAAAATTAAACAAAAATATCTTGAAATACTAAAAATTAAATTTATTCAATAAAATCGCCATTGGTTTCAACCATAGCCTCAAGACAACTTCGGAATCTCCTGCAACTCTTCTGGACACTGTCATTGTCAGTGAGTGCAGCTATAATCTCTGCACTCATTTTTGGTGTTACAAGGGCTTTTTTTTGTCCTCTCGCTCTACTACTCCCCACGCATAATAATCAGGAAAAGGGGTGAAGTATGGAGAGTTAGGTGGCCAGATGTAAGGGGTTATGTGGTCGCAAAAAATTGTGTGACAGCCATGACTTGGTTCTCTTGCTTGTGTCGGATGATGCAGAATCTTGTTGCCAAGAAATACGGTAATCCAGAAGCCACCCTCTTGATCTAGGGCAGCACTAACTCCACATGACATGATGTAGGCACTCGTGTTGAGTCTGAGGCCTTGTGGAAAGACGAATAGAGGCATAACGTTGCCGTCATTGGTGATCACTCCAAACACTTTCGTAATCACCATTAGACTCATCCAACTCTTTTCGAAACCTCTTCACTGTCATTTGACACCCAGACACACTGAAATGTTCGTATTAGAGCTTCCGGCGCCAATGCCAAGCAATACAGCTTGTCTTCTCCAAATTTCTGACGGTGTGAATTGCGTCATGGTGCTCTTTTTCTAACAGACGGCGTCCAGCTGACTCTATTATACTGTGCATTCGAAAAAACAAAAAAACAAACAAAAAAAAACAAAACAAAAAAACAAACGACGCGCCTGCACGTAATGAAAAATATAATATGGCGTCAATTTACCCATCGCATACACACACACACATATAGATAGATATGGTAATAACATTATTTATAAGTAATGCATTTCATTCCGAGAAAAATGATCTTCATTAGACTAATGACTTCTTTTCCATGTTATTGAGCTTTGTCACCAGACAACCCGAAGAAGGTTTATACTTACACACAAGAAACAAATGGTAAATAATACAGCCTGACTCGGCTGAGGGCAAAGAGCAGGGTGAGTACAGAAATGTTGTTTTCTCCTGACACACTACTGATCACGCACGATCACTAACAACTGATTAGTCACTTCAATCATGTCTGTAATGAGTTTGGGTTTACTATTAACATAACATAAA